>JAVSCE010009166.1:0-42650 GCA_032199065.1 Smutsia gigantea
TAAGGAGAATCGGTGTTATTTCTTCTCTATATGTCTGGTAGAATTCAGAGGTGAATCCATCAGGCCCAGGGGTTTGTTCTTGGGTAGTTTTTTGATTACCAATTCGATTTCGTCACTGGTGATTGGTCTGTTTAGTTTTTCTGTTTCTTGCTTGGTCAGTCTTGGAAGGTTGTATTTTCTAAGAAGTTGTCCATTTCTTCTATGTTTTCCAGCTTGTTAGCATATAGATTCTCATAATATTCTCTTATGATTCTTTGTATTTCTGTGGGATCTGTCGTGATTTTTCCTTTCTCATTTCTGATTGTGTTTATGTGTGTAGATTCTCTTTTCCTCTTAACGAGTTTGGCTAGGGGTTTATCTATTTTGTTTATTTGTTCAAAGAACCAGCTCTTGGTTTTATTGATTTTTTCTATTGTTTTATTCTTCTCAATTTTATTTATTTCTTCTCTAATCTTTATTATGTCCCTCCTTCTGGTGACTTTGGGCCTCATCTGTTCTTCTTTTTCCAATTCCAGTAATTGTGTCTTTAGACTATTCATTTGGGAATGTTCTTCCTTCTTTAAATAGGCCTGGATTGCAATATACTTTCCTCTTAGAACTGCCTTTGCTGCGTCCCACAGAAGTTGTGGCTTTGTGTTGTTGTTGTCATTAGTCTCCATATATTCTTTGATTTCTGTTTTGATTTGGTCGTTAACCCATTGATTAATTAGGAGAGTGTTGTTAAGTCTCCATGTATTTATGAGCTTTTTTGATTTCTTTCTAAAATTTATTTCTAGTTTTATACCTTGGTGATCTGAGAAGTTGGTTGGTAGGATTTCAATATTTTTGAAATTACTGAGATTCTTTTTGTGGCCTAGTATGTGGTCTATTCTGGAAAATGTTCCATGTGCACTTGAGAAGAATGTGTAACCTGTTGCTTTTGGGTGTAGAGTTCTGTAGATGTCTGTTAGGTCCATCTGTTCTAGTGTGTTGTTCAGTGCCTCTGTGTCTTTACTTATTTTCTGTCTGGTTGATCTGTCCTCTGGAGTGAGTGGTGTGTTGAAGTCTCCTAAGATGAATGCATTGCTGTCTGTTTTCCTCCACACTAATTCTGTTAGTATTTGTCTCACATATGCTGGCGCTCACTGTGTTGAGTGCATATATATTTATAATGGTTATATCTTCTTGTTGGACTGACCCCTTTATCATTATGTAATGTCCTTCTTTATCTTTATACTGGTTTTGGAAAAGTCTATTTTGTCTTATACAAGTACTGCAACACCTGCTTTTTCTCTTTGTTGTTTGCATGAAATATCTTTCCATCCTTCACTTTCAGTCTGTGTATATCTTTGGATTTGAGGTGAGTTTCTTGTAGGCAGCATATAGATGGGTCTTGCTTTTTTATCCATTCTGTTACTCTGTGTCTTTTGATTGGTGCATTCAGTCCATTTATTTAGGGTGATTATTGATAGGTATGTTTTAGGTCAAATGGTTACCAAGGGTTCAAGGGTTGCTTCTTTACTATCTAACAATCTAACTTAACTTTCTTGTTAAGTTATTGTAAACACAGTCTGATGTTTCTTCCTTTCTCTCCCTTCTTATTCCTCCTCCTCCATTCTTTCTATAATAGGTGTTTTATTCTTTGCCTTTAGTTCGTATTTGAATGGTCTGCTTTCTTTGCTATGATTTTATTTTTCTCTGGTGACATCTTTTTAGCTTTAGGTGTGCTTCCATCTAGAGCAGTCCATTTAAGATATCCTGTAGTGGTGGTTTATGAGATGCAAATTCTCTTAACTTTCGTTTATCTGAAATTGTTTAATCCCTCCATCATATTTAAATGATAATCGTGCTGGATACAATATTCTTGGTTCAAGGCCCTTCTGTTTCATTACGTTAAATATATCATGCCATTCTCTTCTGGCCTGTAAGGTTTCTGTTGAGAAGTCTGATGATAGTCTGATGGGTTTTTCCTTTGTAGGTGATCTTTTTTCTCTCTCTAGCTGCCTTTAATACCCTGTCTTTATCTTTGATCTTTGCCATCTTAATTATTATGTGTCTTGGTGTTGTCTTCCTTGGGTCCCTTGTGTTGGGAGATCTATGAGCTTTGGTGGACTGCGAGACTGCTTCCTTCCCCAGCGAGGGAAAGTTTTCAGCAATTATTTCTTCAAAGACACTTTCTATCCCTTTTTCTCTCTCTTCTTCCTCTGGTATTCCTATAATGCGAATATTGTTCCGTTTGGATTGGTCACACAGTTCTCTTAATATTCTTTCCTTCCTAGAAATCCTTTTATCTCTCTCTGCCTCAGCTGCTCTGTACTCCTGTTCTCTGTTTTCTATTCCATTAACAGTCTCTCGCATCTCATCCATTCTGCTGTTAAGCCCGTCGATCGCTTGTCTGATTTTTGTATTGTCTTTCCTCAGTTCCCTCACTTCCTCCCTCAGCTCTTGCACATTTCTCTGTAGGTCCATCAGCATGGTTATGACTTTTATTCTAAATTCTTTTTCAGGGAGGCTGTGCATTTCCATCCCTTCAGACTCCCTCTCTGGGGTTGTCTGGTTGATTTTGGTCTGAACCATATTCCTCTGTCTTTTCATGGCTGTATAATTTGGTCACTGATAGTTGCCACGTATGTCAGCTGGGCTCTTTAAGACTTTAAAAAGAGAAGAGAAAAAGAAAAAAAAGAAAAAAAGAAAGAAAAGAAAAAACAAAACAAAAAAAAAAACAAAAAAAATGCCCACCGGACGTAGATTCTGTGGGAATGCTCTAGGTGGCGCTATTGCCCCACTATTCCACAGCTGTGACTGTGCCGCTCCGCAGGGCCCTTTATCGCTCTGGCAGGGGTGGGAACGAATAGGACGCTGTTGATCTCAGTGAGAAGTGTTAAGTATGGCTACGCTTCCTCAGTCGCCAGCTAAGGCGTCTGAAACTCCCCAGGACTCCCAGCGTGCTGGGCTGAGTGTGCTGGGGCGATCCGGCTCCTCCGCTGGGCTCCTGTCTCTTTAAGACCGCTGAGGAAAGCGCGCACTTTTTTTTTCCTTCCCGGAGCCGGCTGCAAGCCCCCTGGCGCGTTCCCCGCTCAGATCCTGCCCCTCTGTCTCTCCAATCTCCGCTGCACTGCGCAATGTGGGTCAGCGCTCCCCGCGCAGATCACCGGGGCTGGCTACTTCGCGGGGTGTGCTTCCACTCCCTCCCGGCTCTGAATCCTCTCCTCCCGCCGGTGCGCTGGGGTGGGGGAGGGCTCGGGTCCCGCCGGGTCGCGGCTCCGTATCTTACCCGCCTCTTGGGGTGCCGAGTCCTCTCGGGTGTAGCTGCACGCTGTGCGCTTTCCTGTGTATTCTCGTCTCTCTTTTAGGAATAGATGTATTTTCTGTGTTTTCGTAGATAAATATAGTGTTGGGAGGAGATTTCTGCCGCCCTGCTCACACCGCCATCTTCCCGGAAGTCTTCTTAACATAATTATTAGAATGGGTCATTTGCTTCAATACAATAAAAGCTGTGCATAGAAATAGCCAGTGAGATAATTCAGGCCATGATGACATCCTGGGCAAATGACTGCCTTTCAGAACACCTGAACTTGGATGGAGCAGTTCTGTCTTTCCAGACTCACCATGACTCTATACCAATTCCTGGGAGGCCAGTGAGTGGAGTAATATACACCATGGCTCTGTAACTTGGGGGTGGGGTGTTAGAAAGATGTTCATGCCAACAGCAATAACAACAGATCTTTGATTTGTCTTTACACTCATTTCATAGGAGATAGAGTCTTTGATTGCACGGCTGAAGTAAGGGTTCCAAAGTGCCTCTGCTAGGAGGAAATCCACGGAGTCTCTTCCACAGTATAGGCAACTACTGATCAGACATGAGAATGCAGTCCAATACACGCTGGTGATCAGTCCCGTGCATGACTGTAAAGTCATTTTATAATAATGGAATGATTAATTTCAGTCAAGTAAGCTCATACTATTCCTGTAGTCTGCTCTATGCAGACAGACTGAAGGGCATCCCCCTGCCACCCCACTCCCAGGTCTGTGACTGGGTGCCTGGCCGTGCTCTTCTTAGGCTGGGCAGACCTTAGTCGTGGTGAAGACTCATGCCTCAGACCTGGGCATGGACAAACATTGGTTTGGCCACTGTCTAATGGCAAGTCCTGCATTCAGCTTTACTCTTTTCCCCAACTATATTCCTTGTCTATAACTGCTTACATCTAGATGGGAAAATCGGGGATACGGAAGTTGCCGTCTGGTAAAGTTCCCTACGGGTTTTGGAATGAGATGGAGATAGTTTGTAAGAAGAAGCAGGCTCCTCATCCCCTGGCCCACATGAAAGGACCACGGATGCATCCTGGGCAGCGATTCTTGAGTTCCAGAATGTCTACTGTTCTGGTCCTGGAGGTTTTCTAACAACCCTCTATAGAGGGGGAATGGAAAGACATACCCCGTTTCTCTGGGTTCAATCCACATAAAATTGGATTTTCCCAAATAACTCTTCCTATAGAAAATAAGGAGGGGAAGGGGAGAATGAGAGAAGGCAAGAACACACACATGTGGATGAAATTATAAAAACCTGTATCTGAGTTCCTGCTCATCTGGGTCTAACCCTCATAGCTTTGAGGGCAAGTGCTTGTCTCAAACAAATGGACTTTATTATTTAAAAAAATATATATATATATTATACATATGTATACCTATATACATATATACTTTATACATATGCATGTGTTTTATACAAATATGCAATTATGAAATAATTGTACATCGTTACATAATAGAAGGAACCAGGAAAGGACTCAGGCTAGCACAAGTCACTTCCTTCCTCTGACACCTGTCTTTCCCTGTTACCCATCCTAATGGAAAACTTTGCAGAGGCTGCAACAGGCTGGGAGGGTGGTTCATAAGAACCCACTGTGTGCACATAATAAGCGATACTTGAAGAGACACAGCCATGAAGTGGCCCAGCAATGACTCCTCCTTGAAGGCACAGGTGCGATGATGGTACTCCATTATTCCATTATTCCACGAGCTGCCTCTCTTTCTATGGTTCTTATCACAAAGACGGAACAATTCAGTTTTGCTAATGAACAAGTCACCAAAGCATTTTCTTTTCTGGTTGTTTTTTTTTTTGATACCAAGTTTGGTTTTTTGCCAAGCAAGTTTTTTTTTTTTAATTTTAAAGCTAGATCAGAGGTTTGTCTTGATACTTCTGGGAAGTTCTTGTTTGGAAAAAACCTGTAAGAAGTTTTTCTCAGTTTAATTCACTCTTTAAGAAAGGGAGGCACATCTTGCAAAAGCAACCAGAAAGCGGAACGCATGTGACTTGCTCGAGAACTCAACCTTTTCAAGACAAACTTTTAAAATATTTTTAAAAATGACTAAAGTTAGCTCAGTCCCAGTAAGGATGACTATGTAAATGTGCTGAATATTCCAGTGTCTCTAGACCTGTATGTCTAGGTGGCAGATAAACTAATCTACCTGTGGAGAAAAGGATAGCAAATGTTAGAAATGGACAAAATTGGTTATAAAAACCCTTCAAAAGGAAAGAGGAGGTGGGTGAGGTTTTGATGTCACCATATAATGGAAAACAAGTCAGACTTTAAGTGGAAAAACATTTACCTTTATTTTGTTTTTCAAATCTTGTTAGAGAAATAGGAACATGGTAAAAACTCAGAAATATTTGTTTACATCCTTTAAACATCTCAACAATTTGCACAGATATTAATTATTTTTAAAAAACAGTGTTGGTGGCTTTACTCTCTATTTTAAAATGACTTGGCAAATTTTGGGATCTTGGACAGCTGAAACTGATGCTGTAAAATTGCAGTGAACCTGTTTCTCCTTCTAAGATGGTCTTTTTATTCTATTGAAATTCGAATTTTGAGGGATAGATATTTTGTACTGAAGAATTAGGCATGCTATTCAGTTTACCCACTTTAGCAAATAAAAATAGGGGCCACTTGGTTCAATGTGCATTTTGGATAAACAGCAAATAGTTTTTATAGTATAGTTGTTAAGTATAGTATAGTTTTATAAAACTATAGTATTGCTTTTAAGTAGTAGTTTTATAAGTGTATCTCACAAATTACATACTTGTACACTTATATTAGAAAGTATATGTTGCTTATCCGAAATGCAAATTGAACTGATCGTCCTATATTTTATCTGCAGTGACTATGAAAAAATCATACTTGCACCATATGGCCCACTGTTCTGGTGGGTCTAGTTCTAAATAACATAGGGTATTCCAACAAAAATAATCCTCAGGCATCAAAGACAAAGAGTAAGAGAAAAATTAAATGTTTGGTTATCCCCATCAGTGTAGTCAAGAGAAATAGTACTTATCGATAATCAACATGGCTTCTGGGAGACTAAAGAAATCAGATAATTTCAGTGTATTCAGATGTCTTAATTTCCTCACTTGACCTATATCATCCCTTTAAGACAAATACGTCACATGAACTCCATTTAACACCAAGGTGAAGGACTTTCCTCCCAAACCTGATACACAGCATGTTCTTCCTTCATGAGAGAAACCTGGCAAAGTTCAGCAGGATTAGCATCTGTCTTGGAAAAACTATCTTTAGAGAAAGGCTATTCATATTCTATCCCTTTCCCCATTTAAGGGAGATCTGAGCTAAGATTAGAGGCAATGTCTGTAATATACTACCAGATTCAGGGGAAGAGCATTGCTGTGCATATGTTGAGAAGGAGTGGAGATCATTTCCATTCTGCTGTTCTGGAAACCCCACGTCCAAGCTGTATTTCAAGAGAGCAAAATGACTGTCCTAGTTTCCCAAGGAAAGATTTTTTTTAAAAGACACTATAGTTTTCTCCAGGTTAAAAACGGTGTATGTGGGTGAGCAATGTCAGACGGTATCTACTCATTTTTCTGTTCTAGTCTTCATGAGTGTGTACTTGTCAGAGTAGAAGTGTAGAAGTTTTGGAACTTGTTTGGAAATACTTTTGAGACCATGCTCTATTCTGAGCCAAGAGGTGCAGGTGAAAATTTCTTGGCAGCTTTACAATTTCTGTTCATTTCTCTGTGGCTGGTTTCCCGGTCTGTTTAACCAAGCACATGCCCACACACTAGATTAGAACTGATCTCAAGCAGTCCAGAAGCTGTACCCTGCCTTCTGTCTTTATTTGGAAATGAAAAACAAAGGCAGCCAGGAACTCTGCCTTATTAAGAGAAACAATAGATGGGTTGCATTAACTGTTTGCATCTTTCCATTATGAAGATGTCCCACATACCGAGAGATACTCTGCCTACACAAATTAGGCACACCCGCCATATTCCTGGGGAAATACATCAGTGACCACTACATCCTTGAGACTAGCATGATGGGGAATAAACCATGGACCACTTATTGATTCACTAAACATATACTTCTTTGGTGCCAAATGTCAGACACTGGGGTGAGTGTTAGTAAATGCTGATGAAAAAATGTACAAAGTCCCTGCCATCACCAAGTTTTCATCTAAAGGGAAGAGACATGTGCAAAGGCGACTGTCAACCATGTAATGACAGCTGTGACAGGGATGCCAGGATGGGCTCCAGTGGGGGGCTTGGGAGGGGAGCTCAGCCTGGATATGTTGGAGTTCCCTAGAAGAATCATCTAAGGAGAGGTCTGAAAATTGAGTAGAAATCCACCCAGTCAGGAGTGTGTGTGTGTGTGTGTGTGTGTGTGTGTGTGTGTTAGTGAAAGGGGAGGGTTAAGGACAGTGTTCCAGGAATAAAATTAGGTAAAGGCTCATAAGGAACTAAAATTATTTTAGTATGTATGTAGTATAAACCAAGCTGAAGAGTTTTCAGAGGTGAAGTTGGTGAGGAAAATAGAAACCAGGTGACCAGTTCTTTTTCAACAATAAACTTAAACTTTCTCTGGAGGGCAATACTGAGCTTATGAGGGTTTTTAACCAAGGCAATAGCATAATGAGATTTGTATTTTATAAAAATCTCTCTGGGAAAAAATAGGAAATAGGTTGAAGAATGAGACCACTTAGGAGACTCTTTAGTAAAGGAATGATGAGCTAAAATTTGAAAAAAAAATGTCCTTGAAGAGGAAGAATTTGACTATATGGAATAAAAGGGGACAAAATCATTCAAAGTCAATGAGAAACCTAGCACCCAGATCTTGGTCTCTAATATCATACCACTCTTAAAACAAGAAAAATGAACCCGAATGCCTCCCAGTAATGGTTGATTCTAGGACCGAGGCAGGAAATTTACAAGCTGAGCCTCAAGCATCTTGTGACAGAAAGTAAGGAAGTGATGACAAAACAAAACAAACAAAATTAAATCAATAACCCTCCAAAACTCCCCAAAACAATGGGACTATATCAGAGACATAGGCGCTAACTCAAAGAGTTTCCAATAAAACCTAGAACAATGTGAGCAATAAATTAAAAAGAGTAGAATTAGATTATAACCAAAGGAATAAAATAAATACAGTTGACCCTTGAACACCCTAAGTCCAATTACACATGGATTTTTTTCAATAAGTATATTGGACATATTTTTGAGATTTGAAACGATTTGAGTAAGCTCACACACAAACCACACAGCCTAGAAATTAATAATTATGAAATTTATGAAAATTAATAAAAAGCTAGGTATGTCATGAATGCATAAAATGCATGTAGATACTAGTCTATTTTATCATTTAATACCATGAAAGCAGTAATAGGCTGGCTACTAGTAGTTAAGCTTTGGGGGATTCAAAATTCATCTGTGGATTATTGACTGTGCAAGGGTTAACAAGGGTTAAACACCCCTAACCTCTGCATTGTTCAAGGGTCAACTGTTTTCATGAGTCCATACTAATATAAACAAATGATTGAATAAATAAACCAGGAGAAGGGATAAATCTCCTTTGCAGAAGAATTCCAAATAATTTATACAGATCCTCCATTCTCAAGGAGGTGGAGGATAATTACCCACTCTTTCAGCATGGGCTATGCACAGTGACTTCCTTCCGCAGAGTACAGTGTGACCGATGTAACCATGAGCCATGTGTTGAGGTCAGCATCAACAGTTATGACTCAGAGTGATAGCAGGTACACTTAATATGATGTGATGAGAATTGGCACTTTACCACTGTGCTCTTTGCCTCAGAAACCCATGACCCCAGTCAAATTCCGAGGATAACACCAATTAAGACGCATTCTCTAAAACAGCTGACCAAAGCCCTCTGAACTGTCAAAACCATCAAAAACAAAGCCTAAGAAACTGTCACAGCTAAGAAAAGAGTAAGGAGACATGATTGAACTGCTATGATGTAATATGGGATTCAGGAACAGGAAAAGGGCACTAGGTAAAAACCAAGGGAATCTGAATAAATTCCGGACCTTTTTAATGACCACGTATCGATATTGTCTCATTAACTGTGACAAATGTGTTACATAAATGAAAGACATTATTAGCAGTAGAAGCTGGGTGTTGTATTTATGAAAATTCTCTATACTGTCTTCACAGCTTTTCTGTAAATCTAAGATTCAAATCTAAATTTAAAATCTATTTTAAAGTAAAATAAAAAAAGTTTACTGAAAAATAAAGAATAAATATAGGATAGAAAACTATGAATTACCGAGATAAGAAAATAACCTAGCTTTACTCAGCAAGTAGTATTTGAGGGGACACATAAGATTTTAGGAACAGGCATGACCTAATACATACTGTGCTGAAGGAAGTTTAGTTTGATGGTTTGGAGAGAAGACTGTATAGCGTTAAATACAACAGATAGGAAATTTAAGTCCATTGGAATGAGGATTTTTATTTGAGTAAATATCTGTACAAATGGAAGAAAAATCAATGGAAGAGAAGCTTTGTGTCTAGCAATATTCTCACTTGGGGAAAAGAAGTCTCTTTAGCCCAATAGATGAGGTATGAAGAGTCTTAAGATAAAGGTACTGGAGGAAATATCTAATTGAGATATGACTGAATGCTGATGGCAAACTAAGTACAACTGAGTTACAACTCGGGGGGGGGGGTGCAATTTCCATATGAAACAAAATACGTTAAAGTCAAAATTACCTTTGGACATCCTAAGTCATTTATGAAGTATAGTATGTACTGTGGTATGGATATAGAATATGTATATAGTAAAAATTTCATCTTAATTTATTCATTATCTTTTTTATTATACCTCTTTGTTTTTTTTTTTGGTAATTTCTCTAAGGATTATTGTATACATACTTCAACTTTTTATTCTATTTAGAATATTGTATTATGTGTATCATTTCACTTAAAAGGTAAGAACCTTACATTTCCATTCCTTATGCTGTAGTTGTCAATTGTAGTTAATCTACATATGGTATGGAGACAAAGAAAAACATTTTATAATTATAACACAGTCAATCTATCAATAAGATACAATTAGATACACACCTAACAAAAGAGCCTCAAAAGTACATGAAGCAAAAATGTACAGAGTTAATGAGGAATAAATGATTCAACTATAATAATTGGGGGCTTCAATATCCCACTTTCAATATGGACAGAACAACTAGACAAAAGATCAACAGAGAAATTGAAGACTTGAAAAACACTGTAAACTAAATAGACCAAAGAGACACTTATGGAACACTTCAGTTATCAACAGTATAATATACATTCTCATGGACTATTCTCTATAACAGACCAGAGGTGAGGCTGTAAAATATGTCTCAGTAATTTTAAAGGATTGAAATCATAGTAGTGTATTCTCTAATCATTGTGGAAGAAAATCAGTAACACAAAGAAATCAATAGCAGAAATAAACTTGAGAAATCCATAAGTAGGTGGAAATTAAATCTCCCAATCTTAACCACCAGATTAAAGAATAAATCAAAAGAGAAAACAGAAAATACATTGAGATAAATGGAATGAAAATGCAATATATCAAAACTTATGGGATGCAGCAGAAACAATTCTCAGATGGAAATTAAGAGCTATAAATGCATGTATTATAAACATAAGAAAGACATGAAATCATTAACCTAACTTTCCATCTTAGGAAAATAAATCAGAACAAAATAAATATGAAAAAAGCATAAGGACATAAAAATAAACATTAGAGTGAAAATAAATGATAGAGTATAGGAAAACATTAAATAAAATCAACAAAACCAAAAGCTGGCTCTTTGAAAAGACCAAAAAATGATAAACCTTTAGCTAGATTGATGAGAGGGAGAGAGAACACACAAACTACTAAAATCAGGACAGAAAGAGGACATCCCTAATGATCTTACAGCGATAAAGATTATAAATGAATACTGTTGGAAATTGTACACCAACAAATTGGGCAATCTAGTTAAAATTAATAAATTCATAGAAAAAAACTACCAAACTGACTCAAGAGAAAATAGAATGTATGAAGAGACCTATAACAAGTAAAGACATTGAATAAGTAATGAAAAAAAGAAAAGAAAATTCTAGAACCAGATGGCTTCTTTGGTAAATTCTACTAAATATTTTAAGAATTAACACTGATCCTTCACAAACCCTTCCTAAAAGCAGAAGAGGAAGAAACACTTCCCAACTCACTCTATGAGGCCATATTACATAAATAAGCCAAAAATGGCCCCTGTATTTGGCCCTACATTTTCTCTTTCTTTATAGCAGGCTAAGACCTGTTAGCTCAAAGTACACCAATACCAAATTCAAATTTTTACACATCCAATTGTTTTAAACAGAGCCCAAATAAGCCAATGTTAGCCACTTAGAAAATTTCTGCTTTGTATACCCTGCAAAATTACACCCAATATCTGCTGGCCATAAATGAAATAAATAGCTATAAAAGACCCAATAAAAGCCACTGCTGCCTTCAGAGCTCTTTGACCAGAGACTATCTGCCATACTCCTCAGCAGCATCACCTATACAAATAATCCCCCTTTCCAATCTTCCTTTCTCTCAACAGTCCTTGACCTTCTCATTTTCTGGGTAGTGGCCCCTGTGCTGTAGACTCTGGATGGTTTAATGCTATAAGGGATTTTCCCAGAATGCAAATCTGTCAAAGAACCACTCAAATAAAGTTCATGTGTGTCACTGCCACCTGGTGGTCACATTTTTTTCCTTGATAGCCCCAAAATTCCTCAGTCTCATTACAGGCCTGTATTACCCTGACACAAAAAAAAGACACAGAGTCATAACAAGAAAAGAAAATCAATAATTAACATCCCTTATAAGATATAAAAATCCTCAACTACATACTGAAAGAATACAAAAAGGATTATACACTCTAGCCAAGTGGAAATTATACCAGGAATGCAAGGTTGGTTCAACATATAAAAATCAATTAATATAATTCACCACATACATAGTAGTCTAAAAGACAAAAACCACACAATCATCTTAATGGATAAAAAAAAGGCATTTGACAAATCCCAACATTCTTTCATGATAAAAACATTCAGCAAACTAGGAATAGAAAGGATATTTCTCAACTTGAGAAAAAAAAAACATCTAAGAAAAACCCACAGCTAATACCATACTTGCTGTGAACAACTAAAAGCTTTGTCCCTGAGATCATGGACAAGACAAGTATGTCCACCCTCACAATTTCTGTCAACATTGTATCGGAAGTTCTGGCCAGAGCTGCTAGGAAACAAAATTAAATAAAAAGCATTCGTATTGGAAAAGAAGAGATAAAGCTACCTATTGGCAGATGACATGATTTTGTACATAGAAGTTCTTAAGGAATACACACAACACACACACAAACTACTAGAGTTAAATGAGTTTTACAAAGGTGTAAGATACAAGATCAATATTTTTAAAAATGTATTTCTATACACTTGCAATGAATAATCCAAAAATGAAACAAAGAAAATAACTCTACTTGTAACTGTATAAAAAAGAATATAATATTAGGAATAAGATTAACAAAATAGGTTCAAGACCTGTACACTGAATTCTACAAAATATTGTTGAAAGAAATGTTTAAAAGTCCAAAATATATGGAAAGTTATCTTGTGTTCATAGATTAGAAGACTTCATATTGTTAAGATGGCAATATTCCCCGCATTGATCTACAGGTGTAACACAATCCCTATCGAATCTTAGATGCTCTTTTTAGAGGAATTGATGAAGTGAACCTAAAATTCACATTAAAAATGTGAGACACAAAAAAGCAAAAATGGTCTTGGGAAAGAAGAACAAGGTTGTAGCACTGACACTTCTTGATTTTGAAGCCTATTACATTGCTACAGTAATCAAGAGTGTGTGGCTTTGGAATAACGATAGACATATAGATCAATGGAATACAATTGGTAGTCCAGAAATAAATCCATAAATTTATGGTCAGTTATATTTTTAGCAAGGATGCCAAGCCAATTCAATAAGAAAATACTCTTTTCAACAAATGCTTCTGGTACAACTGGATATCCATGTGCAAAAGAATGAAGTTGGGCCCATACCTCAAACCATATACAAAAACTAACTCAAATGGGAACAAACACCTAAATATAAGAAATAAAATTATAAAATTCTTAGAAGAAAATTTTGTTGTAGCTCTTTGTGACAATTGAAAACTGCATTAGACAATGTTTTCTTAGTTAAGATACCAAAAATACAAACAAAAGAAAAAATGCATATAAATTAAACTTAATCAAAATTTAAAATGTTTATTTCAAAGGATACTACTAAGAAATGGAAAAAATAATCCACAGATAGTATTAAAAATTGCAAATCCTCTATCTGATAACAGTCTAATAACCAGAACTCCTATAATCCAAAAATAAAAAGACAAATAATCCAATTAAAAACTTGGCAAAGGATATGCATAGGTATTTCTCCAAGAATATATACAAATGCCCAATGAACACATGAAAAGAGCTCAATGTCCTTAGATCACTAGGATAGTTAGAATCAAGAAGATAGACAATAATAAGTGTTGCCAGGTCTCTAGTTTCTTAAAAAGTTAAGCATAGTGTTACCAAATACCCAGCAATTCTACTCCTCAGTATACATTCAGGAAAACTGAAAACATGTGTCCACACAAGAACTTTTACATGAATGTTCAAAATGGTATTATTCATAAGAATCAAAATGTGGAAACATCTCATCAGTTGAAGAATGGATAAGTGAAAGGCGATCCATACAATGGGACATTATTCAGCTTTATAAATGCATGATGTCCTGAGACATGCTAGAGCATGCATGAACCTTAAAAACATTATGGAACATGAAAATGCCAGATGCAAGAGGCACATATTGTATGATTCCACTTACACGAAAGGTTCAGAGCAGGAAAGTTCACAGAGACAGAATGTACATGAGTAGTTGCCCAGGACTGTGGCAAGAGAAGAATGGGGAAGAACTATTGATAATGGTACAGGGCTTTATTGGGGCAATGAAGCATCCTAAAGTTGATTGTGTTCGTGGTTGGTTTCACGACTTTGTAAATATACTAAAAACCATCGAATTGCACACTAAAGGTGAATTTTACGGCATGTGAATTTTAACTCAAATTTTAAAAAGAGTCATAGAAAAGAATCATATGTATTTTAAAGAAATTAAGCAAGGCTGTTATGCTGATCTACATATTTATCATGCCTGGTGATTTTCATTCTTTCTTGATATCTGATATTCGATCCTCTATAGCCAGGAGAACTTCTTTGGCAATTCTTGAAGCTACAGGTCTGTGGGCAACAAATTCTTTAGTTTTTGTTCATTTGAAAATGTCTTTACTACACCTTTACTCTTGAAGAATATTTTCACTGGCTTACAGGGTGGGTGGTTTGTTTTTTTCCTTTCACACTTTGAAGAGTTTCACTGACTTCTGGATTTAACTTTTTGTTTTAATGTGAAATCACTTATAGTTAATATTATTGTTTTCCAAGTCTACATAAGGTATAATTTTTCTCTAGCTGCTTTCAAGATTTTATCTTTTGTTTTCCAGCAATTTGACAATGATGTACATGAAGATTCTAGGTATAACTTTCATTGTATTTATCCTATTTAGGCTTCACGAGCTTCTTAAACATGTAAATTTCTTTCACATAAGACTGTTTGATATTGTCACATTGTCACAACATTGTGTTGTGGGTTTCTTCCCCTCTCTCTGTTCTTTAGGTAATTTCTGTGGCTCTACCTTCAAGTTCACTGACTCTTGTCACATCCAGTTGGTGTTATAAACACATTCAGTGAATTTTTTTATTTTGAATATTTTATTTTTCAAATCTAAAATTTCCACTTGGTTCTTTTTGTTTCTATTAATGATTAGATCTCCTATTTCTTAACTTATTATGAGCATGTTTTTCTTTATGTCCCTGGGCATATCCATCGGCTATATTGTCTCAGTAATAGTCTCCATTGACTGCTTTTTCTCTTAAGGACGGGTCACATTTTCCTATTTCTTCATAGGCATGTATATTAATTTAGTATTCTATCTGGACCATGAAATGATACACAGTGTACACTCTAGATCCTGTTATATTTCTCCATCGAGTACTGATTTTTAAAGCAGGCAGTAAACTTAGCTGAACTCCAGCTCCAAACTGTCTCCCCAGTGATGTATGTGTTGGGAAAGGGCAGCAGCTAAAATTTCTGCTCAGGACTTTTAGCTTTAGCTGAGCTCTTTGAAGTTGGCCTCCTGGACATGGTGCAGACTGACCTAGATGGAACCTAAAGGATGCTAAAGACATTATAGATGACCTGCCCAGCACCTTCATTTTATAGAGGGGAAACTGGGGTCCAGAAACATGAAGCAAACTCATCAAGGTGGCATAGCGACTTACTAACAGAGACAGGATTTAACTCCAGGGTGTCTGAGTCCACGGTACTGCACCTTAATGACGCACAGGCTTTTGTGAAACCATAGTTCCCCCCAAAAGGGTTCATATGAGCAGTAGGTGCCTCTCGTTCACATGTAAAGGAAAAAGAAATCAAGTCTTATTTCCAAAACAGCGGTGCTTGATAACTCATTCCAAATCATTTAACAGTTTGCCAGCTGGTCTCTGTGAAAAGCTATGCTACCACTTCCCTGGACCATTAGCTATTTCAGTAAATGTATCATTATTTGTCATACTTTGTAAAAATAGACTCCAAATTCGTTATTGCATGTTTTTGTTCATTATTCAGGTCTGGGAACCCACTTTGCTCATGTAGGCCTTATACACACCTTCCAAATAAAAGATCAGTTTTGGAAAATAACATTTTTATTAACAGTACCTATACCACCCGCTTCTGTATTTCCAAATAAATCTTTAGTTTTATTGCTGTGAATCCTTAAGTTAAAGTGTTTTTTTCCAAGATTTGAGGGGAAATATTCCCATTTCTTACTATAAAAACACGTAAAATCATTTGGGGATCTTAAACACATCTTTTAAATAACGTTCAAATATTTACATTTCCTACTAGCATAGAAGTTTCCTGAAGGCTAGGACCATGCCTTCGTTATTGCATCCCCAGCATCAACTCTCATGTCTGTAACACAATAATCATGCAGTAAGCATTTGTTGAGTGACTAATGGATGAATGAGTGAAGAGATCTTTCTTTCATCCATTAAGATAACATCTGCAGGACTGAATTTCTCCTATCTGGTCTATCTGTATTTTCAGTTAGCAGTTTTGGTCCTGGGAAAAAGCCACACAAAGGTCCCAGACACAATTTATCTGGATGCCTGCTGCTTCTTCTTGTCCCTCAGCCTCAATTATAAAATCCCTGTTTTCTGGGGAAACAGTCAACATTTGATAATAATCATCAGTAACAGAATCTATTTGAAACATAGATCGAAAGCAGAACAAGTTATGCTTCTGTGCATTTCTCATTGTCTCTGTGCATTTATAGGCACACGAGAAACACCAGAAAGCTTCCAGTAAAAAGTTTTCCCCAATATTTCACTTCCCACAGCAGCCACGATGCTGTAGACTTCTTGAAGACGGGAGCATGTTTTCTTTTATATTATAGGACAACGTTCTCTTTATGTTTCAGGGTTTATCACAATGCCTATTATGTGGTAAGTGTTCATTAAAAATTGGTCAAAATTAAAATAGTGAACGCAGCCATCAGTAGGCATGTTCTTCTTTGAGTAACTCAGACATTTGTTTGCATACCTTAATCTCAGTTCATAAACAACTTTATATAGAAGCCCCCCCTCTAGGGCAGAAAATAAGGTCTAGCTGTAGCAGTTTTAAAATAAAAGACACTTAAGACTACTTTTTGCATTGAGTTAAAGCTGTAATTTTAGAAACAAACAAAATAGTTTCCCATTAGTTAAAGGACAGGTTTGTCCTGATTTTGCATCTTTTCATGAGCATCCCTTATTCTGTCAAATGAATACATGCCACTAACAAAACCCAGTTATTTAAGAGCCAACATAACAGATACATGTACTTAGAGCTGTGCTGAGCTCTTGCAAAATATTATCCTAGCTCTTGAGCTTACACCAAACAATAGAGACTTTCAATCAATACTGATGAAAGGCCGTAGCACACTGAGGAAGAAAAACGAATTGCTTAGCAGCTTCACATATTATTGTCAGCTCCCTGAACATAGCCCAAATGGGTAACTAAAATACAGTTATGTGACTTGGATTTTGACGGGTGTATTTCAATGTTGCTTTTACGCTTTTCTTGGACAACATCTCATAACTAAGGACACTGGTTCTGTGTATCAAATTTAGGGCTGTTTCCAGTGTCTTAGCCAACTCTGAAATTAGAAAACCAAGTTGGTGTCTTATTCTCTATTTAATGAGTGTGCCCACATGCATAAATGGAGGCAGAATGATTCCATTTTAAAAGTCAAACTCATCTGTTTTGGAACCTACTCAGGGATGATGAAGAGGTAACCAACCTTCTTTAGACAGTGTTCCATTTATTAGCTTCATTAATAACAATACTGGGCAAAAATTTGTTTCAGCTGAAGAAAGAATTGCCTTACAAGATGTAAATAGACTATTGCGAATGTTCAACCACATTTCTTGTTGGAATTAAGACTGAACAGAAATTGAAGTTACTACTCATACTACTCATTAGATTTTTCCTATTAGTGTTCCCAAGGCTTGGCCAAGGTGTCTTTGAGAATTCTAATGCTCTGGTTCCTTCCATTTTGCTGTGGAGGAGAGTATCTGAACAGCACAGAGAGATACATCTTTTGCTTGGCTCTGCTTCATGCCCCACCACCCCCCTACTTCAGTCCCAGCCAGGCCTTCCAAAGGCCTCTGCATCAAATCTATGTGGCTTCCTGGCCTCCTAAATCTCCCCACACCAGTCCACCACACTGCAATCCCAAGCACAGATGAGGCCAGTCATCTCCCTACTCAGAAAAAAAAACCCAAAATGTTAGTGGCTATCAAATAAAGTTCAGCTTTGCCTGACATGTAAGGCTATTTATAATTTGGTTCTGAGCTGTCTTCCTAGCTATATCTGACCTATGCATCTAACCCTTAACATGAACTTGGTTGCCAGCTACGCTCACACTCTTCCCATCTCTCCAGGCGTTTAGTCATGCTGAGCTTTTTGCTCTAAAGAAGCTGGTTGCCAATTTCCACATGTCCTAATGCTAACTCCAGGTTGGAAGTTAATTTCTTCTCTAATTTCGATTCCCATTGGCATCGTTCCTGCACTGCGATGGTTCCTAAACTCCTATTTCTTTTTAAATTTTGTGTTTTATTTATTTAAATAAAGGAATTAGATTGCAACCCTACCCTTCTCCAGAATTTAAACCCTTTGAAATTAAAGGATGGATCACAGACATTTCAATATTCTGTATAACTTCAGGCACAGAGCCTGGGATAAAATAGGTACTTGGTATGAATGAATGAAATGAATGAGTGAATGAATGAATGAAATGGATGAGTGAATAAATGAATGAATGAAAGAAAGAAAATGATCTCTTCTCTTCTCTATCAGAGTATTTTCCCACTCCAATAATATGACAGGAACATGAGCCATTTAAGCAGTTTAATTATCTAACCCAAAATGTGGGCTCTGAGGATCAGAGCAAGTCTATATGCAACAGCTGAAGTGTCAAAACACATTAAAAATAATAATGCAAAAATAACCAGGTGTAATCTAAGCTGAGTATTTTCTTCTGGCACCTCTTCCCCTACCATTCCATTTAGAATTGTGTTCTATAATTATCATAGCTGCATAAAGGTCCTACTTTCTGCTGATTCTTAACTAGATAAAATACATACAGCTTTCAGAGATTAAAAATGTTAGTACAAGGAATGGACTGATGCTTTTGTTTTAATTTATTAACTGCAATAAAATGCATCTAACTTGACATAATTATTTTGTATTAAGTATTCAGCACTGGGAAATGTTCAATCACCCATTTGAGACCCATAATTCTGACTGCACCCTAGAAACTGGAGAACGTGGACTACCATCTTTAACTGTAATCTATGGAGGGGGGACAGTCAGACCCCTGGACATTCATTAAGACTTTATGTCAAGAAAATGAGGTTTTGTGTATCCTAAGTGATGCAAAGCAGAGTAAGACATAGGCCTTGCCCTCAAGAAACTTTGACAAGGCCAAAACTGGGTCAATTGTATCAGGACTGTTAATGCCAAATGCCCAGCACTGGCATTCACCTTTGGAAGAAGGCTCTGACAGTGCGTCGGTAGTATGTAAAGTCCTGAGAAATTCATGGAGTGGCTTGGCCTCCGCATGGAAGGGGTAGCTGTCCAGGGGCTCTGGAGGACCTGCTGTCCACCAGATTCTGTTGACTTGACATCCAATTTGTTTCTCATTTTGTTCTCTTTGCTTATGTCTCCACTGCTACTACATTCTTTAGTTTAAGTTGGCATAATCTCACTGGATTAAATTAATAGCCTTCCAATCAATCTCCCTGCCTCCCGTCTAGTTCTCTTCTAATCCAGGCTCCAAGCTGCTATCCACAGAGATATCTTCCAAAAATACAAATATCAACATGTGATTTTCCTGCCAAAAGTCTTTAAATCATTCCCCAGATCCTTCAGGAGTAAGTGGAAGGGAATTCATCTCCCACCATGATCTGACTCTATTTCTCCAGCTACTTCTATTATTCCCACACTTGGCCTTAGGCTCCAGACATACCATACAGCTCCTTGAAGGGGCCCACTGTTCCCTGCTCCTGTGTGTTTGTGTAGGCTCTGTCCTCAGCTTGCATCTTCGTCCCCCTCAGCCACCTGACTAGGACATCTTCTAGCTGTCCTTCAAGACTCACCTGTCTGCTCTGATCATAAAGTCTGTGCTGTCCTCCTTCTCTCCCCACTGTCATCTTTACATCTCCATACTTGAGCAGTCTGGTTCTCTTACTTGCCCAATTAGCCAAGGCTTAATCAGTGCGCAGAATCCTTTGTTCTGAAATGAAGACTTCAATGGATACTTGTTAGGTCCATTTTCTCACGAATAAACTGCCTCTAATAGGCCTGAATACACCTCATGCATTCACTTTTAACACCCCCACTCTTCTGCAGGGCCCAATATGCTGTTCCTGGGCTTAGTTTCCAACTCAGCTCAGTGACTGTCAACACATTTCTGTTCTCCCACCTACCTACCAACAGCATTTAAGAGACCTAGGCCAGTTGTTTCTGCCCTTCAATACTAGAGGAACTTGAGGTCTTTGCTAGCCATGAAAACCATGAATGAATGATGGATCTCTTACCAGAAAGTTTTGTTACCCTAAAAGTCTGCTAGTGGTTTGAGAAATGTGGCGTTGAACGAAGGAAATAGGTAAAGGGTGATAGGAGCAGGACCTACTCTTGGAAATGAACCAAGCCTCAAAGTGGAGAAAATGTAAAATGAGGTGAGTCCTAAAATAAATCAAAACCTCTTACAATGACCTATTAAGATTTACACAATGTCACCCCATCTAGACCCAATCTCACTTTTTACTCCACTCATTGGCTTCAGGCAGTCTGCCTACCATTTCTCCTCAAATGTGCCAAGCTCCTTCCCCACCCAGGGCCCCTTGTACTTGCTGAGATAATGTTTTTACAGCGATAGCCGCACTGGTTGCGTTTGAAAATTGTTCATTTTTTTTACCCACAATGCCTTTCTCTCTGCTGGTTTTGGAGCAGCCCCAGAGGCCAAGTCCCCCTGTGTAGGTAATGTAGGTAACTGAAGGTAGAGAAGTGTCACTGAATGATATGACAGAGGGGTCTACTGCCTGATATGTGGGCAAAGGCCAAAGTAGGATTAAGTGGAACACAGTATGAGGCAGCCAACCCACTGTCACCTCAAAGGCCAGAGCAGAAATAATTCAAAACGTGAAAAAACCCTCACTCCCATGTTCTGTTATTTTGAGGTAAGTCTGCTCATTCTGACTCACATCCTACTTTTATGATTTGAAATCCTAGATAAGCTTCTTGTATCCCCTGGAAATTAATCCCCCATTCCCACTAATAAAGACAGAGCTGCCTTATAGAAGGAGTAATAAATTCCAGCAGCCTCTCTAGAAATAATGTTTTCTCTTCACAGAACATTGCTTCTCAATCCCAGGCCCCTGTGAATAGCGAATTTGATCTCTTTGCATTTCTATGTTGACTACAGCTGAGATAGTGTCATTAATGTGGGGAAACTCCTTTATTAAAGGTATATGATGCACTTTGTTAAATAATTCCTTCTCAGAAAATTGACAGTTGACTGTGCCGATTCTATACCTGAGTTCAAAGCAAGTTTTACACATTCAAAAATATATCAAGTCCCCAAACTCAACTACTTTTAAACAAAAGAGTTAATTATTCAGAGTCTAATTAGCCAAGGATGATTCACTAGAATTCGATGCGTCCACAGTCAGAAGTCATGAATGAAGGGGGCAGCTATGCCACTTCTCTGGGGCTCAGAATCCTGCTCTGTACAAAGACGCATAATTCAGTGACGTCTGGTGGCCTTTCCAGCACTATCAGCGTGTGATGCTCAGAAACACTATTAAAACGTCAAATGAGTATTTTTCTCTGCATCTTCAGATGAGAAAGACACCAGAAGAGTCTAGGTTCCTCTGAAACAATGAAGTAATTGAATTTCTCCATCCTAAGGCTTTTAGAGGAAAAAGTGATAAAGGTCCTCAAAATGGATATTCTATTTCCACCTGGCTATAATTTCATAGTGTATATTGTCATAGTTTCTGAATAACAAACTGCCTTACCTTCGTGTTTTAGGCTAGCAAGAAGACTCGAAACTATAAAGAAAACATCTAATATACTTCCTGATCATTGAATTTCATAACTCCATAAGACAACAACTTCCTTTATTTTTCACACCGGGCTCCATATGCAGACATAGGTGATTATTTTGCTTATTAAATTAACACTTAGAAGTAAAGATAGATATCATCTGTTTTCTGGAATGAATAACATTAAAGTTGAGTCAGTAACCAGGTTATTCCTAGTAATAGCTATTTAGGCCAATCCTATTTAAAATTCTTTGTTAACCTACAAAAATAATGTTTTTCTTCTTTAAAACTTCATTTGCCATGTGAAGTAAAGAAAGGCAAGAATGCTAACACAGTTCTTTGGAGTTCCCAATGACTAAATAATGTGAATAACAAAAATACAGAAGGTGCAAATTTTTTGTGCTTTTAGATTATATACAGATAATAGGTGGAAAGTGTGTGTAGCTTACAGGAATCAAAGTCAACGTAGAAAAATCTATTGCATTGTCTGTATCTCAGTAACAAATACATAAAAATGATGTTTCAAGAAATATAATTCACACCAGTGTTAAAGAACAAAATGCTTGAAGATAAAGTTAACAAATAATGAGCAAAATGTTTCACTGAAAACTATAGAATATTGCTGATAGAACTTAAAGGAACATAAATAAGTAGGGAGAGTCAGGATATTCATAGATTGGAAGACACATTATCGTGAAGATACTAAATAAATCTTCCCAATTGATCTACAGATTGGATTCAATCCCATTCAGTATTTCAACAAGCTTTCTGTGTAGAAACTGTCAAGTTGATTCTAAAATGTATATAGAAATACAAAGGATTTAGAACAAGTAGACAATAGAGAAAGAAAAGCAAAGCTAAAGACTTTACTACCTAATTTCAAGACTTCGGTGATGCTCAAAGAATCAATACAGCATGGTTCTGGCATAAAGATGAACAAAGAAATCAATGGGACACAGTAGACTGTATGGAAATAGACTCACACACAATAGATACATTTTCAATAAGAGTGCCAAGGCAATTTAGTGAGGAAAAGAAGAAATTTTCAACAAATTTCCTGTAACCCCTGGGTAAATGTATGAAAACAGAATGAATTTCAACCCCCATCTCACACCGTACACAAAAATTAATTTGAAACACATCACAATCCTAGATGTAAGAGCTAAAACTTTGAAATTTGTAGAAGAAAACATGTAAGAATATCTTTGTCATTGGTGCAGGAAAGATTCTTTAGATGTGATACAAAAACCAATGATCATAAGAGGAAAAGAAAAGATAAATTAGATGTCTATAATTTAATGATGTCTGTTCACCAGATATTAGTTAAGGAAATGAATAACTAAGTCACAGCCCTGGAGAAAATATTTACAGTGCATATATCTGGCAAAGAATTTGTATTGATAATATATGAAAACCTCCTACCTACTACTCAATAATAAAAAGACAAACAACCAAATTTTTTAAAAAGACGAAAGATGTGAACAGACACTTCACAAAGGAAAATATATAAATGACCAATAAGCACCTTAAAAAAGTTCTTGACACCATGAGTCAACATGGAAACACAAATGAAAGCCATAATAAAATACTTTCCTATACCCACTGGAATGGCCAAATTTTTTTAAATTGAGGTGAGGATATGTAATTCATGTATGTTGCTTTTAGGAATGTAAAATTATGCAGCTACTTTGAGAAAAAAATTGACAGTTCCTTGTATAGTTAAAAATACACCCACCTGATGACCCAGCAGTTCTGCTCTTAGGTTTTTACCAAGAAAAGTCAAAGATACATCAACAAAAACAACCCCAGAATATTCACAAAAGTTTTATTTAAAATAGCACCAAAAACACCAAAAGGAGAATAGACAATTTGTGGAATTTTTGTATAGTAGAACACTATGCAGTAATAAAGAGCAAGGGAGCTGCTCTGCTTTATATGTGGCAAATGGGTACACTGCAAAGACAATATGCATTAAAGAGAAGCTAGATATGTGGAAAAATATATGTATCTTCTGCTCCATTTATATAAATTTTAAGAACAGGCTATACTATTCCATGGTGAAAAAAAATTCATTCCCCAGAATGGAGGGTTGGGATTGACTGGGAAGGGGCACAGGGAGATTTTTCTCAGAATGAAGTTATGTATCTTGATAGGGCTGTGAGTCACACAGGTGTTTGCATTGTCAAAACTCACTGAACTATAATGCTTACTATCTGCATTTTTTATTAAAGTATCATTGATATACAGTCTTGTGATGGTTGCACATAAACAACACTGTGGTTTCAACATTCACCCATATTATGAAGTCCTCACCCCCACCCCACTGCAGTCAGTGTCTATCGGCATCGTAAGATGCTATAGAGTCATTACATGTCTTCTCCGTGCTGTACCTCCTTCCCCGTGACCCCCTTACTTTATGTGTGCTAATCATAATGTCCCTTAATCCCCTTCTCCCTTCTTCCCCACCCTTCCTCCCCAAGCCCTTTCCCTTTGATAACTGCTAGTCCCTTCTCAGTGTCTGTCAATCTATTGCTATTTTGCTCCTTCAGTTTTGCTTTATTGTTATACTCCACAAATGAGTGAAGTCACTTGGTACTTCTCTTTCTCTGCTTGGTTTATTTCACTGAGCATAATACCCTCTAGCTCCATCCATGTTATTGCACATGGTAGGATTTCTTTTCTTTTTATGGCTGAATAATATTCTACTGTGTATATGAACTACATCTTCTTTAGCCATTCATATATTGATGGACACTTAGGTTGCTTCCATATCTTGGCTATTGTAAATAATGCTGCAATAAACATAAGGGTGCATATGTCTTTTCAGATTAGGGATCTTGTTTTCTTTGGATCAATTCCTAGGAGTGGAATGACTGGGTCAAATGGTATTTCTATTTTTAGTTTTTTGAGGAACCTCCATATTGCTTTCCACAATGGTTGGACTAATTTACATTCCCACCAATGGTGTAGGAGGGTTCCCCTTTCTCAGCATCCTCACCAGCATTTGTTGTTTCTTGTCTTTTGGATGTTGTACTCTCTGCATTTTGCAATACGTGAAATATATATCCTTTTTAAAACTTAGAAGAAAAAAATTATAAGTAATTTCTTACAAAAATACTCAATCAAGATCTTCTTAAAAACAGAAAGGATTGCCATGGCAAGAATGTAGGATTGTAGGAGACTGGTTTTTTTTTTTTAATTTTTGCTTTCTCTATTTATTCATTTGCAATTATTGAATACCTACTGTGTGTCTGTCACTGTTCTACGTATTTTGAATACATCATTGAATAACATGGACAGAGATGCCTGCTTTCAAGTTGCTAACAATCTGTAGAGGGAGTAGAAGAAAGACAGAAAATCTAGAAATCCGTCATCAGTAAGTAAATGATGCAGTGCTTACAAAACTGAGACGTGTTATAAGAGAGAAAGTCTTTGGTACTGCTCTATCATGCTTCAGCTGCTTGACACCACTTCTTTGAAAAGTATAGATATGCCTGTAGGTTCTGATTAGCATTTTTGCTTTTATTAACTGATTGATATACATTAGAAGCATTCCAGAAATAGGGGTGTGTGTGTGTATGTGTGTGTGTGTGTGTGTGTGTTTAACAGTGCTGAGTTATTTCATCGCTTTACTCTGCAAGCTTTTGCAATATTTAATGCCTGAATAAATATATATCAAGTTGTCACCTGGGGTGGGTGTAAAGGTTGGTTTCAAGGACGTTGTGT
This sequence comes from Smutsia gigantea, assembly GCA_032199065.1. Lineage (NCBI taxonomy): Eukaryota > Metazoa > Chordata > Mammalia > Pholidota > Manidae > Smutsia > Smutsia gigantea. The sequence continues at coordinate 25,784 of JAVSCE010009166.1, forward strand.
TCAATGCTAATCACATTTCATGTGCTACTGAGTCATAGCCACACTGAGTTATCAAGTCAAAGAACAGCCCTTTTTGTCTTCCGTATAAAAGACAGGCTGCTCAAATGTTACAGAATTCAGACGCCCAAGTCATTAAGATGGGGGTGGTACATAAAAGATGCAGCACTCATAATTCAAAATAGACAAGAAGAATGTGCTCTAGGAATAATTCTTCTACAACTCATAATATCTGGCACAAAACATAAATAAAACCCTATTTTTCTCCTTCAGTGCCCTGCTGTGAAGGAGTCACTGAGCCAACTTGTGATCTGCCAGTAACAGCAAGTTGTGGGTAGGCCTTCTGTGACAGAGACAGTTTTCCTGTAGTTTTTAAGAAGTCATAGACTGAGAACCAAGAAATCACAACCAAAAGCAATAGTACCCACCATTGAAAAGCCTTTGCAACAAGATTACCCAACATTCTGAAATCTACAGCCACATGTTGTTTTTCTATGGCTAAAAAACCTGCACAGAAATAAAGTGTTTTTAATGTTCATTTTCTTTGTTGTTTTTAATTACTGTATCTTGGAAAAAATCAGTCTCGAATCAAGCTCTATGGAGGTACTCACAGACCTCCAGTCTTAAACCTATACTGTATTATAGGATTCTCCCACGATAAGGCGTTTATTTGCCAGCCACAGCTGGTGTTTTCTTACCTCTCTGTCTGTGCATATATGATTCTGCTCACGTGGAAAGCCTCTCGCCTGCTGAAATGCTACCCACATTTCTAATTCCCACTCAGATTCCTTTCCTAGGTGAAGTCTTCTCCAACCAACAAAATCAGAAGTGGCTTCTCCCTGCTGTCAGCTCACACAGCATGATCTGACCCACTTATTTGGTCTACAAGTCTACCAAGTCATTTCTGGACTGTAATGTTCCCTCGTGGAGGCTCCCAGCCTTGTTAGGACCATAAGAATTGTAAGCTGTATACCAAGAACCCAGTTTAGATGCAGGTTGCATTTTCAAAATTCATTTGTAAATACACCTATTATGAATGGTGATTCTCCAGCCAGACCATAAAAGCTTATCTGCACAACACCTGAGAGTCTCGATAACACCCTTTGCAGACAATGCATTTTCTCAGGAAAATAGAGTATGCAATTTTAATTCTACTTCTACGCTGCCATCAGTTGTTCAAAAATGTGAGGTGATCAAAAAAGGCTCAAATGGTAGTTGATGATGAGATATTCTATTGAGTCCCACAAACTGGTTTATGTCTTCCCAAGGAATCCATAGAATGATGCTTACCCTGTGGTTTCCAAGAATCTGCTGAGCAGCTTCTGTGAAACTTAACAGGCACTTCAAACATTGCAAGATTTCCAACAATCCATCAAATACCTTTGTGGGGGGTGGGAGCCAGATGTTGACTGTGTAGTAGCACACACACACCCCCTACCTCGGTTTCCTAGGTATTTCTATTAAAGGGGTTGGGATTGGTTTCTTTTAAGCCATTCAACAGAGTCAGTGTGTTTCTTTGTTTTAACTGAATTCATAAAAGCACAAAAGTTTAAAATAAGATAATGCCATTGGGTCTTTTTAGCATCTTTTCTCATACCGCTCCCCTACAAAAGCATTCATTAGCAAAGGTGTTTAAAGATAAAGAGAAGGAAAAAAAACCTGGCTCCCTGCGTAGGTGGCTCTGACCTGAAAAATACTCAATAAAAATATGGAAATAACAAACACTTGGAAACGAAGGAGATTCCCCAAATTGAGCTGGGTTTCTGCTTATTCCTTTTTCTTCTATTCCTTGCATGAGCCTAAATTTCCCCTTAGTAATCAGACAACAAGAAGAATCCTGCCAATATGTGAAAACAAACTCCTTTCTCTTAAAGCCCAGTTCTGTGCCAGAGACTGGAAGTCTCCCTTACCTCTCAGCTCCCCCATATCCACAGTTGTCCCAAGTTGTTCTAATAAAGCAACTCTTGCTGCATTCTTTTTGTGCTTCTTGCCATCGTAATGTTGCTGGGCCATCAGAGGATTATTAAACCAGGCTGCACAGAGCCCACAGTATCTGTCTGAATCTCTTCTTTGGTAGGGAGATGTGACCACGGCGGCGGTGTCCACCCTTGGAGGCTTAAGAGAGCTCAGAGGTGTTGCTGTGAATGAAAATAACCAGAGAGAACCACAAGCCAGGTTAGTCCATTACTTGACGACACTTGTCTACAATATATGAAGATGGAAGAGGCTCCTGTATCTATAGAGCTCAAAAATCCAAAGTTGGCTGAGAGCAGGAGACTGATCTTTGCCAGCCTTCATTTTTAAAGCTGGGATGCAACTGAGAAGTCCTAATTTATTGAGATCAGAGTTCGCATGGTATGTTGCTTAAATCTGATAGTTCAGGAGACCATTTCCTTTTGAAGACACAAAGATTTTCAAAAATAAACTCTTGGGGGTAAGAGAGAGATCTATTCATCAGATTGAAGCAAAAGTTTGAAGTGAACATTAAACAATCATGGTGTGAGAGATTCTGAATGAGTGAATTCAGTATTTGTGTGCTGTAAATGGAAATAATAATAAATAAAGGATTTGTCCACGTGACAGAAGCAACTCTTCAGTTACATGGATTGTACCAACTGACAAAATCATGTTAATTGTATTCAATTACTGCTGTTTGTTGTGATAAGTTATTTTCAACCTATACCTGCTAAAATTAATGTTGAAAATTTTTTTTAAAAACCAAAAGACAAACACTATAGAGCAGATGTTGCTCGTCTAAACTGCAAAGGCCTAATGTCACTATTTTGAGATTTCACGGCCCAGCTATTTATTCAACACATTCCATTCTGAGCTTACAGTTATTTTTGGTCCAGAAAAAAAAAACTTGAAGGAGTTTACTAACAGAAAGGAAAAATAACTTTTTTATTCATTAGCACATAAAAGTTGCTCTCATCCTCAGAGCAACTATGACTCATATCATTGTCCCATTTCTCAGATGATAGAGTAAATTCAGAGAAGCCAAATGACTTACTGAATGTGACCTGTCTCATGATGGTAAAGGCAGGACTCCAAGCCCAATCCTTAATTTCCAAGGCCAATAATAGTCCTTTTAATACCCTAAGGACTCTTTTCAGAAGGAAAGGGATTTTTTTCTAGACCCCGGTCATTGTTGTCGTTTGGATAGGATTTGATTTAATTTGGGGGAAAAAAATTCTGATCCAAATGTTTTACAGAGGAAAAACAACTTTAAATTTTCACATGGCCCTTTAGTCCTAGTGCAACAGAGCAGGAGCTTCTGTGTGTCATTTGCCTCTGTGAAGTGGAGTGCAGCTGGCAAAACCATGAAAAGGACGGTCGTTCCCAAGCAAAACTCCCCAAGATTTCAAATGACTTTCACGTGGACCTCTTTTTAGATGAAATAACCAATACAGAAATAAATAGTTGCTAAATGACATTTTAACTTAGAGATGTCCACTCTGGGACACAATCTTGAGAAAGCTTTTCCTCTCGATCCATAGAGAAGCTTTAGCTGCCTTGGAAATGGTATTATCTCTTTAGGGACTTAAAGAAATAGTTCATCTTTTAAAAGGCTCACTGCCAGATTCAGTTACAAATCACAGTGTGAAAATGAAGCTCGAATATGGGCCACATCATCCCAGCGGCCAGTGTCCCTCTGCTATGACTTAGGAATGCTAAGAAAGCCCACAAATATGTGGTGTCTCTGGCTGTGAAAAAACTTCTACCCTTGTTTTTGAAAGAAACTGGATCTTGCTTCCAAAGTTCTCTGCATCATTATCAATTTCTGAGGAATTACAGCCACCTATTGTTTTTTTTTTTATGGCAATGGAAAACATACCAAATATTTACAATCTGAATGAATGCTGAGTCTTAAGGAGTGATTTACTTTTCTCTAAATTGGGCCCTAAAACATTTTGACTCAATTTTATCAATCGATACCTTATACCCTACATGCTGGCAAGAAGGATGCACAATAGAATATTCATCAAACAAGGTAATCTGATCTTGCACATAAGAAAGTCATTTGATGCTGGGTCTATGCTGTAGCTTCTTATCTTTAATAAATTCTACTGTCCTGTGTATGGTCCAAAAGCTTAATTTTTCTTATGCTTCTGCTTCCAACTATCTTCATCAATGTCAACCCAATTTATATTTTCTATAAGGCAAACAAAGACAGTAGTGTGAGGGGAAACAGCTTTGAATTAAAGTCAGAAATCAAGGCTGAGTTGGACCTTACCGCCACGGGACTGTGTGACCTTTGGCAAATCTCTTAAGTCTCTGGTTTCCACAAGGTTAAAATTCAAGAGCATCATCTCTTTAAAACCCAGAGGGTGAGGATGGGACAAATTATAGAAGCTCTTTCTCTTTTCTGGCTTTGACTGGATGTCAAATAGCGAAGTTATTTGAGAGACAGGAGAGCAGTCCCCACGTTATATTGCTAAATTTGTGTGTGTATGTGGACTCTTAACACCCAGAGTTCTTTTGCAATACTGAATTATCCTAATAAAATGAATACAAAGGAAGGTAAAGTTTATCCTTTGGTTTAAAATCATATTTCTAACAAAACAGTTTAGCTGATAGATAATCTTTATTTTAATTTCTTGCTTTATATTTTCATTCTAATTGCAAAAATGTTTCGTTAAATACTGACCTCACCTCCCCTATGTACTAGTTAGGACCAAGAGCTAATTTATCAAAACCAGTGGTCTTTAGCCTTGCACGAACACTAAATTCACCAAGAACTACACAGATCTCTATGTCCAAGCTGTTCCCAGACGAACTATATAAGAGTCTCAGGGCAAGACCCAGGATGAACCTAAAAATCAGGATAGTTTTCATGCCTCCCCTCCCCCACCACCCTGATCCACGTCTCCAAAGCACAGCCAATGTTGAGAACCACTGACATGAATATTATCACATTTTGTTTGAAAATGACTGTAAAATAGTCTTCTTAAATCTTCACATAAAAGAAAGTCACATATTATATTCAACGGTGATAAAGCAAAAAAATTTTAGGCAATAATCAAAATGTCACATCTTCATCTATGAGGCGGAAAGGAATAATAATTACTTGGCATTTTTTAAAACCCCAATCAATTTCTCTATTTCACCAAGATATAACAGGTTCCCCAAAATAGCAGCTAAGATCATAAATTAATATTATAAGAGTTAAATAGCAATTCTGATCCCTTGCCTAATGCAGACACTCCAATACACATTGAACTGGTGAGAGGTTGTACACCTGCCCCTAACTGGTGCCCTCCCCAGCCTGGTCTGCTCCTCTGTACCATCCTTCTTCTCACCTGTCCTAAACAGCTAAACACCTGTCCTGCGAGAAGCTCCTGGATTCCATCTGCTCTACGAGACTCGACAACCGAAGCAAGAAGCACTTCTCCCTCCTCTAAATTCATAAAGCATTTTTAATTACATAATTCATTTGTCATTTCTTAAATGCTGGCATGTAATCTTCGTGTGTGTGTGTGTGTAAGAGAAATGAGATAATAGTTATACTTTGACACTTGATACACTGGTGTTTGATGTCTTTTCTAGTACATGTCCACAATCCCTTATTTCAATACAGAAAAATTCAAAAACCCCTGAAGTCCAAATTTTTCTTCATGATTCAGTTTTCATTAAAACTGACCTGAGTTCATTCAAGGGTATTTATAATAAATATATGTGTGTGTGTGTGTGTGTGTGTGTGCATATGTGTGTATGTATACACACAAATATGTATAGTATATACACATAATTTATTATAAACATTCATACATACTAGAATTATTCACATCTCTGATCATAGGGTTCTGTCCCAAATCTGCAGAAACATAATATATGGCATGTGTACTTTATTACATTCTAAAATCCTAACATTTATGATTTTCAAAACATATTCAGCCCTCAATATTTTGAACAAAAGATCTATAGCTAGATCATAGTAATTAAATTAAACTCAAGTTGTTCCAATGCTTTAGACAATGGAACCAAGGCAGTGTCCAAAACTTGAGGTCTAAGAATCACCAGGCATGGGAATAATTTCCAGGATCCTTTTTAGTGACTTGCATAATGTTTGTCAAGAAGCAGGTTCTCCATAGCTAGCTGTAGACTGTTGGTCAAGCTGTCTTGAGTAATAGTCTAAAATAGTATGTATCTTGGTCTTATGGTTGTTTCTTCCTGGCAGAATAACCACAGTAGATCTCAGGACCTCAGGACAAAAAAATATATTTCCAGGGCACCCCGTGTGTGCCTCCCTCAGACACTCCATTACTCCGGAATGTAACCTTATCTACAGCCAGACCCTCCATGATGCCAGCCCCTTGCACAGCGGTAGATGCATAATGTGTATCCTGTGCCTTTTGCTGAATGAATGAATGAATGAGTGATCTTCATGTGAGGAGTAGAGTAAGCTGGTAACCAAGAGTTTTCTTGTTTCCTCTAAACTGTGACATTTAGGGCTGGGGGAGCTCAGTGTCGTACTGGTCAACATAAATACTAACAAGTAAGTGGCAAGATCCTAAGATGGTGAAGACTAAGTCGTGGAAGGGCTACGTATGACAAAGTGTAGACAGACACATGTCTCCATCTCCCTCTTTTTGGATTCAACTGGATATATTGAAAGTAAGACACTGTTCTCTCAAACTTCTGTCCATTTGCCTAGGTGGCCTATTTCTACATGGTTCAGAAAGTGCAAATTACATATATCCATTCTGGAAATTTTACTTTCAAATAGGTAGCCATATACTCTGATTCATGTACCATGCATCCAAATGCTCACTGCAACTTCAGGCATGGTTTCCAGTTTCCCTGGGACTGAGAGGGCTCCCAGGACATGGGGCTCTCAGTGCTAAAACAGAGAAAGCTCTGGGCAAGCTGGAATGTGTTGGTCACCCTCGCTTCTGTGGCCAGACCTGATTTGGCATCCCACTGGACAAAGGAATCAGTGACAGCTTTGGAGGTAATTGTTCGGGAGAATGGAGGGGGTGATCTTTCAACTGAGTAGACAGGATCCACCAATCAATCTCAGTCTTACTTGTCAGATGATCAAGTGGGTGTCCTTAGTCAGCGAAGGGGAAACACAATGGGCAGACAATGGTATTTACACCAGCCTGTCCGCCTTTGTACTCTCCCTACCCCCACGCAACGGACTTTTACTAACACCCCCTACTCTCTCTCTCCTCCCTTCCTTCTTGTTTTCTCTCTCTCTCCTTCCACCTATTCTTACAAAGGATGTGGGGGCTCTTGAAATAGCTCCAAGAATTTATTCATTTTAAGGTGTGTGGTTTTTCTCACCTAACACATTCTTATCCAGAATACTAATTCTTCCTAGTTGTGCAATATATTCGGTTGTTTATTCTATTACATCCATTCCATGTATTTTCTTATTTAAGTTACCCCCCAATCCCATTTGCTCAATGGGCCAACTTGAAGCTCAGACAGATAAATAAACCAGCATACAGCCCCTAATTAATAAAAGCCAAAGGAAACGGGCAAGGCCAGATCTTCTGACTCAAAGCCCAGCACCATATTTCAGTGTCAACGGGTTCAGCAATGCCAATAGAGCAATAGGCCAAATAAACAAACAGATTAACGATAGGGTCAGGACCCGTTTCCTAGACTTCAACATCTGTTCTCAGTGGGGATTATTTGGAAACAGGTATTTTCTCTAAAATGATTTCTCTGACTTCCAGTCCCTATGATAAACTTTTTTCTCTTTTTCCTACCCTAAATCAGATGAATGACAGTAGGAGTTCTTCAACAAGTATCACTTTTTTTTTTTTTGCAAATGCCACTGACAGTTAAACTGGATGGGACCATCCAGTGCCTGGCCGAGGAGGAAGCTGTCAGTTAGATCAACAGCTCAGTCTCCAAACATCCAGCCTCTTCTGCAGGTAAATGCCTCAGCTCAATGCAAACTGTGCAAAATTGGGCTCAAAATGTATTTCCTTTGTAACTCTCACAAAGGCCAATCCCTCTGTGTAGCTGGTGGGTGCTCAAAGAGCATATGATGAATTACTAGAAAAGTACTAGTAAATTTCAGTTAATATCAACTCAGGGGATTTCCATAAACGGTTTATGATAGCTAAATTTTAAATCTCTGGTGGTTTCATTGAACTTCCTTTATAGGATTAGAAACAAGGTAGATGCTCATAAATGGGGATGGAGTAAATAACTTATGGACATATATACTCCAAAATACCATGCAGCAACCAAAAACACATTCTAGAGAAAACATTTAGCAACCTGGAGAAATGTTCAGGATATAATGTAAACTAAAGGATGTGGTTTTATATGTAGAGTGTAAACCAAATTACTTAATTAAATTATACGTATACATATAAAACTACAGACAAACACTAGAAGGTTAGAAATTAAAATCTTAGCAATGGTTATTTCTAAATTGTGGAGTAGGGGTGATTTGTTTTATGTTCCTGGACATATACTCCTCGATGCAGAGGGAAAACATTTTTATTTTACAAGTTATATATAGGCCACATTTCATGCTAACTTGCTTTAGTGCAAAGTCGAGAAAACACGGCTTCGGAGACTCACGGCCACAACCAGGTTTTAAATTAAATCTCAGAAGATTGTATTTGCAGTGATTTATTTATTAATTTATTGTTGATTTGAGGGAAAATGGGTTGGGAAAAAGCTGGTTCAGTCAGAATATGATGTAACAGCCCCAGCTTCTCCTATTTCTCCAGAAGATACAGAGAAAAGCCGTTTTTCTACTACATAACAGATCCCAAAATGGCTCTAATTATTTAGATAAAATGAAATATTTCTTTTCCTTCTCCTGTGAGTGTTTGGAAGTGAATTCGGCTGTCCAAGGCTACACAATAAAACAATCCATGTGCTATTCCTTCTCTGCCATGAAGGAAATGAAACAACATAAAAACTTCATGTTCCAAAATATGTCCTATTAAACACTTACCAAGAATAAACAAAGCCGAGGATGACTTAACAGGACCCTCATTCCAATTCAATTCCGCATCACCACTTTAAGTATAAGCAGCCTATTAATGGGAATGGCTTCCTCACCCACACTACATTCATATATCATCAGTCTTCATTAATATAGCATTCATAGATCATTGATTTTCATTAATATAGAATAATTCCCTTTAGCTACAGTCACTGATTAAGTTCCAAATATCTTAAGTATGCCTGTTTTCCTCAGAATTCTAATCTTTCAAAACAAGCCATTAAACAGAACTTTAGAGGAGATAAAAGTCCTTTTATAATTTTTTTCATGTTGTTTGACAAAAGAATTCTAAGGCTCTGATACTCCAGACCTTCTTCTATGCATTGAAAAAGAAGAAAGATAGGACATAGATTCCACAAGGACAGGATTTTTATCTATTTTGTCTACTGATGTATCTCAGGTGCCCAGAACCAGGCCTGGCACCTGAAATATGCTAAATACACTCCTGCTGAATGAGGGGAATCATTTATTCTCCATCATGCTTCTACAGGAGAGAAGGAATCATGGTTTGATTTCAGGAGACTGTGCTAGCAAGGTGTGACAGCACCCTCTCTGTCCACACTGATCTTTAAAACACCTGCTGCACAGGGGGTGTAATGCATTCATCGTATTCAGTCTTCAAACACTATTAAGCTAATGAGCTTCACTCTCTCTGAGTTCAGGATCAAAATCCTTGGTCATGACCACAGTTCCCAGACCCTGCAGCGGCGCACTGGGGTGACACACTGCGCATACAGAAAAGCCGTAAGATAATTTAAAATTTTCAGGAAAGCATAGCAGCGTCTGTCAGACCCTGTGGGAACCACTATCTTCAGGTAGTTCACAGTTTCAACATGAGATGCACAGTCCTTTCACTGAGTTCATATTCCTGTCAAACTGGGTTTCTGGAGGCTGCTGTGTGCCCCCAGTCCAGCCAGCCGATCAGTGAGGGGCAGGAAATAAAGGTGAAGATGTCCAGTCTAATTCTAAGATTTGAGAAGCTATGCAGTGCTCAATGGGCAACGTGTCCCTGGGTGAATGGGGTTATTTAAGGATGAAATACAAATATTAAGTTTTCTTTCAATAATGCACATCAATTTTTCAGATGGCTGCTAAGTTATTAGGACATAAATACTTATGAACCTTTTGCACACTAGAGTTACATCACCCTACTAGTCTCTGAGCAGGAATCAATGACCCGCTGACTGGGCCCTGCTAATGCCGTTCCTGAAACAAGAGGCAGAGTCCCAGAAGGGCAGAGGGGGCTTCCCTGTCAGGGGCGCGTTGACTCACTACCACCCCTGTGCCCGCCCCCAGCCGGTGCCATCCTTGCAGTGAGCTGGCGGACATCACCCCAATCAGGCAGTATTGTGAGCTCAGACCTGGGACCTGACACCAGCTTTTGTTCCTTTCTTCCTGCCATCATTCCCTGGCTTTACCTAATCCATATCCTGTGCTCAGGGGCGGGAATGATTTACTTAACCAGCAGCATCAGCTATTCAACTAGAGAGCCAGCTTCCTGGATCATTTCTTACATCCTATGAATATTTATGGAGGATTTGAAGATGAGAAAAGTGATCAGTGCCAGAAGCACAGTGGAGATGAAGCGTAGGCTAAGTTTAAAGGGAAGGAGACAAAGAGGGTGCCCTTTTGACCCGGGCTTGGAGGAAGCTGGGGCTGCAGACATGATTTTAGGGAAGCTAGTCCTGACATCATAATCTGAGTAGAATACATGCATCTCATTTCTCTTCTCCATCCTTAGCCAACATGTCTCTCCGAAAAAGGGACATCCTGGTTTCTCTCTCTATGCAGCCTGTTTTGAGTCACCTTAAGCTTCTTTCCCCAAAAGTAACATTTCAAATACATAATCTCACAGTTTGCAAGTTATGAAAAGTGCCTCTATTTTGTATTTAGAAGTATGAATATTAGTGATGCATATACTTTACATGTATCTATTTGGATTTAATCTAGAAATAAAGGATTTTATATTAACTACTGCTTGGGAACTGCTCAATCAGAAGATCTGATGCTATTCTGAGTCTCTCTAAAACCTCAAAGCAGCCCTGGAACTTCTTGAGTTCAGACAGCGAGGATGGATGGAGCTATATATCTCCCTCTCGTAAGGGGCCTCCCACCACGTGAATCAAGAGAATCCAGAGTATCAAATGCTAAAGCAAGAACCTTCTCCATGTCTAAGAGCTGAAGACCTAGTGCCTTCTACCACGGTTCTCATACTGAGCAATGATGCTGCTGGGCAGAGAATGACTGCAGGTAAAGAAGAGGTTTTAGGCTACAGAACACTTTGCAAGTCAATGTTAGAAAATCATGAGGTTAATTCAGTCCCTGGAGGAACAGAAGCCCAATCCAGAGCCTGAATTATTTAGGTATATCATCCATAATCACTCATTTAACTATGGCTTGACCACAAATTTCACACTTCATTGTTGCCATGCAGACAAGCAGGAAGGAAGCACATGAGAGGGAATATAAATGTCTGATACTGAAGAACTTTTAGGATGAGGGTGCCACTGGCAGCCAATGAAGATGAAGCTGCTTAAACCTTGCCACTCTGAGTGTGCCCCACAGACCACGAACATCGGCATCACCTGGCACCTTATTGGCCCACCCTGGACCACTAGATGAGAATCAGCTTTTAGGAGAGCTTCAGGGGACACATATGCAAATTACATTTGGAAAGCACTGGGTTAGGATTCAGTGGTTCTCATCCCCGGTGAGGGTTAGAGTCATCTGAGAGAGGTTTAAACACTTACTGACTTTAGACCCCAGCCCAGGCCAATGGAATCAGAATCCTTGGGACGGAGCTGAGCAATGGTAGGTTTTAGAGCTCTGCAGGTGCATCTAGTGTGTAGGCGGGATTGGGAACCACCAGCCAAAGGACGGCATTTGGCATGGTCTCCCTGTCACCCTAACCTTCCCAAATACCTGCGTTTTCATGTTCCATTCATTCACCACCTCTCTGCATTGGCACCATGTTCCACACCAGCATACAGCACCGCCCAGCCCACAAGCAGCCTACCGTCCGGAAGGGAAATATCTTTAACTAATTTCATACAACTGTTTTATTAAGTTGCACTAATTCTACAGAAGTCCATGTGCTTTCTAAAAAAAAAATATATATATATATATATATATATATATATATATATATATATCATGGGACAACAGATAGAAAGAAAATAGTTAACCTGGGTTCTGAAATCAAATCAAACCAGATTCAAATTGCAACTCGGGATGGAGTTACTTCAATTATTTTGAGAATATTTCCTAAAATAAAATGGTGCTGGAGGTTCAACCTCGTATCTTTGTTGCTCCTGCTGAGTCAAAGTTGGTTTCCCAACATCCTGGCCACAGAGAAAACTCAGACTGGAAGCCAGAGCCCCCCACTCCCTCACTGGTTGTCCACTGTCCCACACTGACAGTAGTTCTGCCCAAATGATACAGAGGCTCAGACTGGGCACGCGGTGAGCATGAGATGAGGGGAGGATCTGACTAAGTCAGAAAAGCTCATTTACTGATCAGGGAGTGTTCATAGATGGTCCTAAGTCTGTGGTTACTACAGAAATCCAAGATTCTCTCCAAGCCACACAGGCTGTGTTGTAGCATACTAGGGAGCACATACAAGAGCCAGAAGGATGGCTTGGGGAAGAAAGGTGGTTGAGTAATGATCAAAGGATTTGGGGCTACTCAGCCCGAGGAGCAGAAGCTGAAGCTCTACTTAACCACACTCGAGACGCAGAGGATTACAGAATGTGGAATGACGGCCAGCTGCTTTCAAAAGCTGCCAAAAAAGGGGGGCCAGGCTGAACCTGGAACAGGAGGCCTTTAGGAGATAGACAGTTTAAGGGGCTGATGCCTGATGCTAAGACAAGCTTACTTCCCCCACCCCCGGGATGCGTAACTGAGAGAAGTTTGGAGAACGTGAGCTTGATTACCATCCAGGGGTGGAGGGGAGAATGTTCAAACCGCACAAACAACAGGATTTAGAGTTAAATGGAACCTTACTGGAAACAGAGAGATGGATAAGACAGTAACTCAAGATTCTGTAAATGCCTAAGTATAGCTCATTCTACACACTAGTCTCTGGATGAATAAAGTTTTTTTTTTTAATATAATTTATTTTATTATCATTAATTTACAATTACATGTGCAATATTACGATTATTAAACTACCCCTTCATCAGGTCCCCCCCACCAACCCCATTACAGTCACTGTCCATCAGCGTAGTGAGATGCTATAGAATCACTACTTGTCTTCTCTGAGTTGTACTGCCCTCCCCGAGCCCCCCCAACATTACATTTGCTAATCGTAATGCCCCTTTTTCCCTCTTATCCCTCCCTTCCCGCCCATTTTCCCCAGTCCCTTTCCCTTTGGTAACTATTAGTCCGTTCTTGGGTTCTGTGAGTCTGCTGCTGTTTTGTTCCTTCAGTTTTTTTCTTTGTTCTTATACTCCACATATGAGTGAAATCATTTGATACTTGTCTTTTTCGGCTTGGCTTATTTCACTGAGCATAATACCCTCTAGCTCCATCCATGTTGTTGCAAATGGTAGGATTTGTTTTCTTCTTATGGCTGCATAATATTCCATTGTGTATATGTACCACATCTTCTTTATCCATTCATCTACTGATGGACACTTAGGTTGCTTCCATTTCTTGGCTATTGTAAATAGTGCTGCAATAAACATAGGGGTGCATCTGTCCTTTTCAAATTGGGCTGCTGCATTCTTAGGGTAAATTCCTAGGAGTGGAATTCCTGGGTCAAATGGTATTTCTATTTTGAGTTTTTTGAGGAACCTCCATACTGCTTTCCACAATGGTTGAACTAATTTGCATTCCCACCAGCAGTGTAGGAGGGTTCCCTTTTCTCCACATCCTCGCCAACATTTGTGGTTGTTTGTGTTTTGGATGTTGGCCATCCTCACTGGTGTGAGGTGATATCTCATTGTGGTTTTAATCTGCATTTCTCTGATGATTAGCGATGTGGAGCATCTTTTCATGTGCCTGTTGGCCATCTGAATTTCTTCTTTGGAGAAGTGTCTATTCATGTCCTCTGCCCATTTCTTAATTGGATTATTTGCTTTCTGTTTGTTAAGGTGCATGAGTTCTTTATATATTTTGGATGTCAACCCTTTATCAGATACGTTTTTTATGAATATATTCTCCCATACTGTAGGATGTCTTTTTGTTCTACTGATGGTGTCCTTTGCTGTACAGAAGCTTTTCAGCTTGATATAGTCCCACTTGTTCATTTTTGCTTTTGTTTCCCTTGCCCGGGGAGATATGTTCATGAAGAAGTCGCTCATGTTTATGTCCAAGAGATTTTTGCCTATGTTTTTTTCTAAGAGTTTTATGGTTTCATGACTTACATTCAGGTCTTTGATCCACCTTGAGTTTACCTTTGTGTATGGGGCTAGACAGTAGTCCAGTTTCATTCTCTTACATGTAGCTGTCCAGTTTTTCCAACACCAGCTGCTGAAGAGGCTGTCATCTCCCCATTGTATATCCAAGGCTCCTTTATCAAATATTAATTGACTGTATATGTTTGGGTTAATGTTTGGATTTTCTATTCTGTTCCACTGGTCTGTGGGTCTGTTTTTGTGCCAATACCAAATTGTCTTGATTACTGTGGCTTTGTAGTAGAGCTTGAAGTCAGGGAGTGTAATTCCCCCTGTTTTATTCCTCCTTCTCAGGATTGCTTTGGCTATTCGGGGTCTTTTGTGGTTCCATATGAATTTTAGAATTATTTGTTCCAGTTCATTGAAGAAACCTGTTGGTAGTTTGATAGGGATTGCATTGAATCTGTAGATTGCTTTAGGTAGTATAGCCATTTTGACAATATTGGTTCTTCCTAGCCAAGAGCATGGGATGCTTTTCCATTTGTTAGTGTCCTCTTTAATTTCTCCTAGGAGTGTCTTGTAGTTTTCAGAGTACAGGTCTTTCACTTCCTTCGTTAGGTTTATTCCTAGGTATTTTATTCTTTTGATGCAATTGTGAATGGAATTGTTTTTCTGATTTCTCTTTCTGTTAGTTCATCATTAGTGTATAGGAAAGCAACAGATTTCTGTGTGTTAATTTTGTATCCTGCAACTTTGCTGAATTCAGATATTAGTTCTAGTAGTTTTGGAATGGAGTCTTTAGGGTTTTTTATGTACAGTATCATGTCATCTGCAAATAGTGACAATTTGACTTCTTCTTTACCAATCTGGATGCCTTGTATGTCTTTGTTTTGTCTGATTGCTGTGGCTAGGACCTCCAGTACTATGTTGAATAACAGTGGAGAGAGTGGGCATCCCTGTCTTGTTCCCGATCTTAGATGAAAAGCTTTCAGCGTGTCGCCGTTAAGTATGATGTTAGCTGTGGGTTTGTCATATATAGCCTTTATGATGTTGAGGTACTTGCCCTCTATACCCATTTTGTTGAGAGTTTTAATCAGGAATGGATGCTGAATTTTGTCAAATGCTTTTTCAGCATCTATGGAGATGATCATGTGGTTTTTGTTCTTCTTTTGTTGATGTGGTGGATGATGTTGATGGATTTTCGAATGTTGTACCATCCTTGCATCCCTGGGATGAATCCCACTTGATCATGGTGTATGATCCTCTTGATGTATTTTTGAATTCGGTTTGCTAATATTTTGTTGAGTATTTTTGCATCTACGTTCATCAGGGATATTGGTCTGTAATTTTCTTTTTTGGTGAGGTCTTTGCCCGGTTTTGGTATTAGAGTGATGCTGGCTTCATAGAATGAGTTTGGAAGTATTCCCTCCTCTTCTATTTTTTGGAAAACTTTAAGGAGAATCGGTGTTATTTCTTCTCTATATGTCTGGTAGAATTCAGAGGTGAATCCATCAGGCCCAGGGGTTTTGTTCTTGGGTAGTTTTTTGATTACCAATTCGATTTCGTCACTGGTGATTGGTCTGTTTAGTTTTTCTGTTTCTTGCTTGGTCAGTCTTGGAAGGTTGTATTTTTCTAAGAAGTTGTCCATTTCTTCTATGTTTTCCAGCTTGTTAGCATATAGATTCTCATAATATTCTCTTATGATTCTTTGTATTTCTGTGGGGTCCGTCGTGATTTTTCCTTTCTCATTTCTGATTGTGTTTATGTGTGTAGATTCTCTTTTTCTCTTAATGAGTCTGGCTAGGGGTTTATCTATTTTGTTTATTTTTTCAAAGAACCAGCTCTTGGTTTTATTGATTTTTTCTATTGTTTTATTCTTCTCAATTTTATTTATTTCTTCTCTAATCTTTATTATGTCCCTCCTTCTGGTGACTTTGGGCCTCATTTGTTCTTCTTTTTCCAATTTCAGTAATTGTGTCTTTAGACTATTCATTTGGGAATGTTCTTCCTTCTTTAAATAGGCCTGGATTGCAATATACTTTCCTCTTAGAACTGCCTTTGCTGCGTCCCACAGAAGTTGTGGCTTTGTGTTGTTGTTGTCATTAGTCTCCATATATTCTTTGATTTCTGTTTTGATCTGGTCGTTAACTCATTGATTAATTAGGAGAGTGTTGTTAAGTCTCCATGTATTTGTGAGCCTTTTTGATTTCTTTCTAAAATTTATTTCTAGTTTTATACCTTGGTGATCTGAGAAGTTGCTTGGTAGGATTTCAATATTTTTGAAATTACTGAGGTTCTTTTTGTGGCCTAGTATGTGGTCTATTCTGGAAAATGTTCCATGTGCACTTGAGAAGAATGTGTATCCTGTTGCTTTTGGGTGTAGAGTTCTGTAGATGTCTGTTAGGTCCATCTGTTCTAGTGTGTTGTTCAGTGCCTCTGTGTCTTTACTTATTTTCTGTCTGGTTGATCTGTCCTCTGGAGTGAGTGGTGTGTTGAAGTCTCCTAAGATGAATGCATTGCTGTCTATTTCCTCCTTTAATTTGTTAGTATTTGT
>JAVSCE010009167.1:0-65899 GCA_032199065.1 Smutsia gigantea
CCATCATTCTTTGAACACTTAATTTTTGGTACAACTTATTTCAGGCTTATTTTGTACTTTTCCTGAACCAGCCCCGAAATTAGCCTTTTCTCCAAGGATCACTGGTTCCTTTTAATGTTGAGAATGGTATTTAGAAAGTGAGATCTGAATGTGAGGTGTGTTAATTGCTACTGATATGTCCTAACTTTTAGGCCCTCTCATGGTAGAGGGCAAGGAAACACACATGCACACTCATATCTTCATATATATTTATTTCTATGTCTATATTTTAAAAGTTTAATAATGAGAAACTTGCAGAGTGCACTAGAACCAGCTTGAACTAGCTCATAAGGGCTGATTTTAAATAACTGTAATTTTGTAAGCTGGTTGTAGCTTGAAATCAACCATGGGAGCATTTACACCATAGCAATTGGCAAATGCTACATATCAAGTTTGGGTTTTATTGTTTGTTTTTTCTTTTTTTTCTATAATTTATTTTCGTATCATTAATCTACAATTACATGTGCAATATTATGGTTATTAAACTATCCCTTCATCAGGTCCCCCCCACCAACCCCATTACAGTCACTGTCCATCAGCGTAGTGAGATGCTATAGAATCACTACTTGTCTTCTCTGAGTTGTACAGCCCTCCCCGTGCCCCCCCAACATTACATCTGCTAATCGTAATGCCCCTTTTTCCCCTTGTCCCTCCCTTCCCGCCCATCCTCCCCAGTCCCTTTCCCTTTGGTAACTATTAGTCCATTCTTGGGTTCTGTGAGTCTGCTGCTGTTTTGTTCCTTCAGTTTTTTTCTTTGTTCTTATACTCCACATATGAGTGAAATCATTTGATACTTGTCTTTTTCGGCTTGGCTTATTTCACTGAGCATAATACCCTCTAGCTCCATCCATGTTGTTGCAAATGGTAGGATTTGTTTTCTTCTTATGGCTGAATAATATTCCATTGTGTATATGTACCACCTCTTCTTTATCCATTTATCTACTGATAGACACTTAGGTTGCTTCCATTTCTTGGCTATTGTAAATAGCGCTGCGATAAACATAGGGGTACATATGTCTTTTTGAAACTGGGCTGCTGCAGTTTTAGGGTAAATTCCTAGGAGTGGAATTCCTGGGTCAAATGGTATTTCTATTTTGAGTTTTTTGAGGAACCTCCATACTGCTTTCCACAATGGTTGAACTAATTTGCATTCCCACCAGCAGTGTAGGAGGGTTCCCTTTTCTCCACATCCTCGCCAACATTTGTTGTTGTTTGTGTTTTGGATGTTGGCCATCCTCACTGGTGTGAGGTGATATCTCATTGTGGTTTTAATCTGCATTTCTCTGATGATTAGCGATGTGGAGCATCTTTTCATGTGCCTGTTAGCCATCTGAATTTCTTCTTTAGGGAAGTGTCTATTCATGTCCTCTGCCCATTTCTTAATTGGATTATTTGCTTTTTGTTTGTTAAGGTGTGTGAGTTCTTTATATATTTTGGATGTCAACCCTTTATCAGATACGTCATTTAAGAATATATTTTCCCATACTGTAGGATGTCTTTTTGTTTTACTGATGGTGTCCTTTGCTGTACAGAAGCTTTTCAGCTTTATATAGTCCCACTTGCTCATTTTTGCTTTTGTTTCCCTTGCCCGGGGAGATATGTTCATGAAGAAGTCACTCATGTTTATGTCCAAGAGATTTTTCCCTGTGTTTTTTTCTAAGAGTTTTATGGTTTCATGACTTACATTCAGGTCTTTGATCCACCTTGAGTTTACCTTTGTGTATGGTGTTAGAAAGTAGTCCAGTTTCATTCTCTTACATGTAGCTGTACAGTTTTTCCAACACCAGCTGCTGAAGAGGCTGTCCTCTCCCCATTGTATATCCAAGGCTCCTTTATCAAATATTAATTGACTGTATATGTTTGGGTTAATGTTTGGATTTTCTATTCTGTTCCACTGGTCTGTGGGTCTGTTTTTGTGCCAATACCAAATTGTCTTGATTACTGTGGCTTTGTAGTAGAGCTTGAAGTCAGGGAGCATAATTCCCCCTTTTTTATTCCTCCTTCTCAGGATTGATTTGGCTATTCTGGGTCTTTTGTGGTTCCATATGAATTTTAGAATTATTTGTTCGAGGTCATTGAAGAAAGTTGTGGGTAGTTTGATAGGGATTGTGTTGAATCTGTAGATTGCTTTAGGTAGTATAGCCATTTTGACAATATTGATCCTTTCTAGCCAAGAGCATGGGATGCATTTCTATTTGTTAGTGTCCTCTTTAATTTCTCTTAGGAGTGTCTTGTAGTTTTCAGAGTACAGGTCTTTCACTTCCTTCATTCGGTTTATTCCTAGGTATTTTATTCTTTTTGATGCAATTGTGAATGGAATTGTTTTTCTGATTTCTCTTTCTGTTAGATCATCGTTAGTGTATAGGAAAGCAACAGATTTCTGTGTGTTAATTTTTTATCCTGCAACTTTGCCGAATTCAGATATTCTAGGAGTTTTGGATTGGAGTCTTTAGGTTTTTTTATGTACAGAATCATGTCATCTGCAAATAGTGACAATTTGACTTCTTCTTTACCAATCTGGATGCCTTGTATGTCTTTGTTTTGTCTGATTGCCATGGCTAGGACCTCCAGTACTATGTTGAATAACAGTGGAGAGAGTGGGCATCCCTGTTTTGTTCCCAATCTTAGATGAAAAGCTTTTAGCTTCTTGCCGTTAAGTGTGATGTTAGCTGTGGGTTTGTCATATATGGCCTTTATGATGTTGAGGTACTTGCCCTCTATACCCATTTTGTTGAGAGTTTTATGAATTGTGTCAAATGCTTTTTCAGCATCTATGGAGATGATCATATGGTTTTTGTTCTTCTTTTTGTTGATGTGGTGGATGATGTTGATGGATTTTCGAATGTTGTACCATCCTTGCATCCCTGGGATGAATCCCACTTGATCATGGTGTATGATCCTCTTGATGTATTTTGGGATTTGGTTAGCTAATATTTTGTTGAGTATTTTTGCATCTATGTTCATCAGGGATATTGGTCTGTAATTTTCTTTTTTGGTGACGTCTTTGCCAGGTTTTGATATTAGAGTGATGCTGGCTTCATAGAATGAGTTTGGAAGTATTCCCTCCTCTTCTATTTTTTGGAAAACTTTAAGGAGAATCGGTGTTATTTCTTCTCTATATGTCTGGTAGAATTCAGAGGTGAATCCCTCTGTTCCGGGGTTTTTGTTCTTGGGTAGTTTTTTGATTACTGCTTCAATTTCGTTGCTGGTGATTGGTCTGTTTGGTTTTCTGTTTCTTGCTTGGTCAGTCTTGGGAGGTTGTATTTTTCTAAGAAGTTGTCCATTTCTTCTGTTTTCCAGCTTGTTAGCATATACATTCTCATAATACTCTCTTATAATTCTTTGCATTTCTGTGGGGTCCATCGTTATTTTTCCTTTCTCATTTCTGATTCTGTTTATGTGTGTAGATTCTCTTTTTCTCTTAATGAGTCTGGCTAGGGGTTTATGTACTTTGTTTATTTTTTCAAAGAACCAGCTCTTGGTTTCACTGATTTTTTCTATTGTTTATTCTTCTCAATTTTATTTATTTCTTCTCTGATCTTTATTATGTTCCTCCTTCTGGTGACTTTGGGCCTCATTTGTTCTTCTTTTTCCAATTTCAGTAATTGTGTCTTTAGACTATTCATTTGGGATTGTTCTTCCTTCTTTAAATAGGCCTGGATTGCAATATACTTTCCTCTTAGAACTGCCTTTGCTGTGTCTCACAGAAGTTGTGGCTTTGTGTTGTTGTTGTCATTAGTCTCTATATATTCTTTGATTTCTGTTTTGATTTGGTTGTTAACCTACTGATTAATTAGGACAATGTTGTTAAGTCTCCATGTATTTGTGATCGTTTTTGGTTTCTTTCTAAAATTTATGTCTAGCTTTGTACCTTGGTGATCTGAGAAGTTGGTTGGTAGGATTTCAATATTTTTGAATTTACTGACGTTCTTTTTGTGGCCTAGTATGTGGTCTATTCTGGAAAATGTTCCATGTGCACTTGAGAAGAATGTGTATCCTGCTGCTTTTGGGTGCAGAGTTCTGTAGATGTCTGTTAGGTCCATCTGTTCTAGTGCGTTGTTCAGTGCCTCTGTGTCTTTACTCATTTTCTATCTGGTTGATCTGTCCTTTGGAGTGAGTGGTGTGTTGTAGTCTCCTAAAATGAATGCATTGCTGTCTATTTCAGCCTTTAATTTTGTTAGTATTTGTTTCACATATGCTGGCGCTCCTGTATTGGGTGCATATATATTTATATTGGTTATATCTTCTTGTTGGACTGATCCTTTTATCATTATGTGATGTCCTTCTTTATCTCTTGCTACTTTCTTCATTTTGAAGTCTATTTTGTCTGATACAAGTACTGCAACACCTGTTTTTTTCTCTTTTTTGTTTGCATGAAATATCTTTTTCCATCCCTTCACTTTTAGTCTGTGTATATCTTTGGGTTTGAGGTGAGTCTCTTTTAAGCAGCATATAGATGGGTCTTGCTTTTTTATCCATTCTGTTACTCTGTGTCTTTTGATGGTGCATTCAGTCCATTTACATTTAGGGTGATTATCGATAGATATGTACTTATTGCCATGGCTGGCTTTAAATTCGTGGTTACCAAAGGTTCAAGGGTTGCTTCTTTACTATCTAACAATCTAACTTAACTTTCTTGTTAAGTTATTGTAAACACAGTCTGATGTTTCTTTATTTCTTTCCCTTCTTATTCTTCCTCCTCCATTCTTTCTATAATAGGTGTTTTATTCTTTGCCTTTAGTTAGTATTTGGATGGTCTGTTTTCTTTGTTATGATTTTATTTTCTCTGGTGACATCTTTTTAGCCTTAGGGGTGCTTCCCTCTAGAGTAGTCCATTTAAGATATCCTGTAGTGGTGGTTTATGAAAGGTAAACTCTCTCAACTTTCATTTGTCTGGAAATTGTTTAATCCCTCTGTCATATTTAAATGATAATCGTGCTGGATACAGTATTCTTGGTTCGAGGCCCTTCTGTTTCATAACATTAAATATATCATGCCATTCTCTTCTGGCCTGTAAGTTTTTTGTTGAGAAGTTTGATGATAGTGTGATGGGTTTTCCTTTGTAGGTGATCTTTTTTCTCTCTCTAGCTGCCTTTAAACATCTGTCTTTATCTTTGATCTTTGCCATGTTAATTATTATATGTCTTGGTGTTGTCGTCCTTGGGTCCCTTGTGTTGGGAGATCTGTGGGGTTCCGTGGACTGTGAGACTATTTCCTTCCCCAGCGTGGGAAAGTTTTCAGCAATTATTTCTTCAAAGACACTTTCTATCCCCTTTTCTCTCTCTTCTTCCTCTGGTACTCCTATAATGCAAATATTGTTCCGTTTGGATTGGTCACACACTTGTCTTAATATTCTTTCATTCCTAGAAATTCTCTTATCTCTGCCTCAGCTTCTCTGTATTCCTGTTTTCTGATTTCTATTCCATTAACAGTCTCTTGCATCTCATCCAGTCTGCTGTTAAGCCCGTTGATCTCTTGTCTGATTTCTGCATTGTCTTTTCTCACTTCCTTCACTTCCTCCCTCAGTTCTTGCACATTTCTCTGTAGGTCCATCAGCATGGTTCTGACTTTTATTGTGAATTCTTTTTCAGGAAGACTGTGCATTTCCATCCCATGAGGCTCCCTTTCTGGGGTTGTCTGGTTGATTTTAGTCTGGACCATATTCCTCTGTGTTTTCATGGTGATAGAAGTGGTCGCTGGTAGTCGCCACGTATGTCAGCTGGGCTCTTTAAGACTTTAAAAAGAGAAAGAAAAAAAAGAGAAAAAAAGAAAGAAAAAAAGGAAGAAAAGAAAAACAAAAAACAAAAGAAAACAAAAAAAACAACAAACCCAAACATAACAAACAAAAAAAAAGCCCACAGGGAGTAGATTCTGTGGGGATGCTGTAGGTGGCGCTGTTGCTCCACTATTCCGCAGCCGTGGCTGTGCTGCTCCGCAGGGCCCTTCATAGCTCTGGCCGGGGTGGGAAGAAATGGGAGGCTGTTGATCTCAGTGGAAGTCTAAGTGCGGCCACCCTTTCCCAGTCGCCAGCTAAGGGGTCTGAAACTCCCCAGGTCTCCCAGCCTGCTGGGCTGAGTGTGCCGGGGCGAATCGGCTGCTCTGCTGGGCTCCTGTCTCTTTTAGACCGCTGAAGAAAGCGCGCGCCTTTCTTTTCTTTTTTTTTCCTTCCCAGGAGCCGGCTGCAAGTACCCTGGCGCATTTCCCATTCAGATCCTGCACCGTCTGTCTCTCCAATCTCCGCTACACCACGCTATGTGTGTCAGCGCTCCCCGCGCAGATCACCAGGGCTGGTTATTTCACAGGGTGTGCTTCCACTCCCTCCCGGCTCTGAATCCTCTCCTCCCGCTGGTGCGCTGGGGTGGGGGAGGGCTCGGGTCCCGCCGGGTCGCGGCTCCGTATCTTACCCGCCTCTTGGGGTGCCGAGTCCTCGGGTGTAGCTGCACACTGTGCGCTTTCCTGTGTATTCTGGTCTCCCTTTTAGGAATAGATGTATTTGCTGTATTTTCGTAAATAAATATAGGGTTGGGAGGAGATTTCTGCCACCCTGCTCACGCCGCCATCTTCCCAGAAGTCTATTGTTTGTTTTTTCATAGCAAGTCAGTTTAGCAGTGCACCACTGAAATCTGACTTCCATTATCCTCAATATATTTATTCAAAATATTTAGGCTAAGTGGCAAAATGGAATTACAGTTACTAATTAGCTGACTTTAAAATAGGGAGAATATTTTGAATTATCTGGGGAGGACCAATATACTCATGAGGGTCCTTAAATCTAGAAGAGGGAGGCAGAAGTAGA
The DNA here is from genome assembly GCA_032199065.1 of Smutsia gigantea. Lineage (NCBI taxonomy): Eukaryota > Metazoa > Chordata > Mammalia > Pholidota > Manidae > Smutsia > Smutsia gigantea. Next base: position 6,836 of record JAVSCE010009167.1, read on the forward strand.
GAGTCAAAAGAGACATTAGGGTGGAAGGAGGGTCAGAGATGCTACATTGTTGTGTCTGAAGACAGGAAGGGGGCTACAAGCCAAGGATTGTGGAGAAGAATTCTTGCTACAGCCCTCAGGAGGAATGCAGCTCTGCTGACATCTTAATTTTAGTTCAGTGAGACTTATATTGGGCCTCTAATGTACAGAATTGTAATATAACATAAGTTTTGTTTTAAGCCACTAAGTCTGTGGCAATTTGTTATAATGGAAAAAAATATGCATAGCATGTATATTTTTTTCTCTCAGGGATCTCTCAGCATAACATCACTGAGACTCACCCATTTTGTTGAGAATATCCACAATTTGTTTTATTTTTATTGCAGAGTAGTATCCCATTACATGAACATACCAAAGTGACATTTTCCCTTCTATTGATGAACTTTTGATTATTTCCTGTTTTGGACTGCTATGATAAAACTGTTATGAACAGTTTTATATAGTCTCTTTTTGGATATATGAAGAGAATGCTTATAAGTATTGGGTTTATCTGGTTCTTAAACCAAGCAGGATCAGCAAGACCATAGCGTCATTCCCAGAAGTATGTATGGTCAATGCCCAGATGTCTCTGAAAAATATCTCAGCCATCAGCATCCAAGTGTTGCAGAAAGCCTGTCTGCTAGCAAAAATCCAACAGTCAGGGTAAAGAAGCAGAACAATGCAATCGATGATTACATTTTATAAATAAATTAATATATCTGCTGGGAATGCAACCAGAACAGAGAATCACAATGCCAGTGTAAAGTAAAAGACAATAAATTAAAATGTATCCATTCATTCATTTCGGGGGGAAAATTATTGAATAGCCACTCAGGGCTAAAAAGACTGTGCTTGCCTGAGATATAAAGACCCTGCTGACAATCCAGTAGGGACAGGAACCTTTATAATATAAGAAGCTTAAGTTCTAGGATCATGCTCTTCACAGGTCTTGTGGAAGCAGAGAAGGAGAAACCTTTAAGTCCACCTAGTGGGTGGGAACCCGGGAAAGAGAATGGAGTGTCCTAGGTAATGAGAATAGCAATTCTGAAGTCAGGAGGCAGGAACTTCTGGGCGCAGCTGGGGAAGAAGAGGGACTTAATGGGTCTTCAGGGACAGCAGGGATGCATTCTAAAGATATCAGGAATAGGGAACCCTGGAAACATTACCATGTTTGTGGAGAGAAACTCTGAACAGGGACTAATCAACAAGAACTGTAAAAGAGATACAAATATCATCCTGAAATTCAATTCCTCTTAATTCTTCCCCACCTCGCTCCCTTTTTTTTTGACAAGTAGTTCTCCCTACCTGGAATATTCTCTCCTTTCTTTCCTATCACACCTCCTAAAATTTAAATTAGCATAGCTATTGATCCTTTAGATTTCAGCCTAATATCATTTCCTTTTAGAAGCCTTCCTGACTCCCAAACTTTGGAAGATGCTTCTGCTTTGTACAACTACAGCCACCCCCCCCAACATTTTCTGTACATGTCTGTCTTCCCCAATAGACAGTGAAGCAGTAAATTGATGGGTATTATTAACCCCATTTCACAGTTGTGGAATGTGAGGTGCACTGTGGAGTAATGCTTCAATCCCTAATTTATAAACCAGGAATAGCACCAGTATGTACCTTAGAGACTTACTCTCAGGACTGAATGAGTTCATAAAGATAAGGCGCTTAGAAGTAAATCCTCACTGGATGATCTCATACCTGTCTCCTGACTTGACTTTCTTTCCAGTCTTTCAAATTTCAGCAGATGGTAACCCCAGTCTACTGACTGCTTAAGCCACAAACTTTGGAAGCATCCTTAATGACACTCTCTCTCACACTTCATTCAGTCCATTAGCCAATCCTGCTTGTCAGCTCTACTTGCAAATGTATCCAGAGTCCAGGGCCTTCTCACCACTCCCTCTGTGACCACCTTGAGCTGGGCCACCATCCCTCCCCAAGATTATTGTAAAAACCACCATCCCTCCCCCAGCTTATTGTAAAACTCTCTTTCTGGGTCTTTGTGCTTCCACCCTTGACCCCTCACTTAGCTCTCCACAGGGATCCCGCTGAAACCTGACTCAGAGTGGTCCATTTCTCTGCCCACATCTTTTCAGTAGCTCCTGTCTCAGAGTAAAAACCAAAGGCCTTAAAATGGCTTTCCAGCCTCACAACCTGCTTCCACCTCATGCCAGCCACATAGGACTTCTTGCTGTCACTTGAACACAACATATACACTTCTGCCTCAGGACCTTTGTACTTGCTGTACTTTCTCCAAATAGCATAGTTGCTTCCTCACTCCTTTATGTACAAACCAGCAAGACCTCCCTGGATCGTCCTATTAAAAAAAAATCTCCTCTCTCCTTTATACCTGTTCCTCCTGCCCCCAAACTTTCTAACTGCTTACCCTGTTTTATTTGTGTTCATAGTTTTCACCAGGGGATATCTATCCATCCATCCATCATTTATCTACATATCTACATATACATATGTATGTCTGTTTGCTTGTTATTTGTTTATTGTCTTTCCCCATTTGAATGTAAACTCTGTAAGGCAAGCACCTGTTTATTTTGTGCACTGCTGTATTCCCAGAGTATTGAAGAGAGAGCATAGCATTTAGTAAGTGCTCAATAAATATTTGTAAATGAATAACTATTAGTATTTGGCACACAGTAGGTCCACAATAACTACTTATTGAGTGAACAAACACATGAATGTTCTAGAGATTCCCAGGAATGGAGTTGATAAAGGGGAAAGAAACTGGTACATGTCTCCACAAACATTTGCTGGATGGGCTGCATGTCCTCTGAGTCATGGTTTCCTCTGATCCCTTTTCTTCATGAGTGTCTTCTATGGATTGTGTAACCGCTTTTAAGTAGTCTACATGATGGTTCTTAGACCTCAATGATCATCAGAACAACCCCCAGAAGATCCTTATTTAATCAGTCTATTTAATTGGGAATTTAAGTAATTTTGAATAAGGATTTAATCCTTAGTTTCCTTCTATGAAAAATGGGATTATAATGTCATTTTCATCAGGTGTAAGGATCAAAAAATCTCTGGGAAGTATTTCACAGATAGTATTAGGTTCCCTTTGCTTCTGCTTGTTTTCTGTAAAGTTCAGAGGTTAACTTCTTAGAAACAAGTCATATTCCTTACTGTCTTAAAATTTAGGTTTGATTGTCTTCAGTGCAGATCTCTACTTTGAGTTTCAGATTTATTTTCCAAATATATACTCATTGTCTTCACTTGGGATGTCTCATTGGGATGTTGAACAGCCTATGTTGAACATAACTAAAGCTACTCAAACTTGTCCCCTTCAGCCCTCCTTCTCCAGGTTCCCCATGTTACACAGAAAGATACAGCCCTAACATGATGTCACTTCTGCCAGCCCATGTCACCAAGCCAGGGCTTAATGCCTAACCTAATTGCAGTTTCAACCTCCCCCAGAAATGTCAGGAATTTTTCCACTCAGCATCAATAAGGTAATGTCTCAGTGTCTGCACCATCCCGTCTCCTAAATGAATTTACCTAGAAGACCCTTTTGTCCCCAGATGAAGGTGATCTCACCCAAAATAATTTCTTTTTCTCTTTATGACTTCCTGTCCTGCCTTTAAAAATCTCTCCTTTTCTGTAGCCCTGTGATCATCTCTCTACTTGCTAGAAGGGATGCTACCTGATTAAAAAATCACTTAATAAAGCCACTCAGATCTTCAAATTTATTTGGATGAATTTTGTTTTTTAACACCCATCTCAAGGAATGGAACAAGATCAAGCTAGAAACTTGGGAGTCATTTTTTTGACAGTTTTCTCTCCCTCACCTTCCACATGCAAAGGATCAGTCCTTACAGTTCTAATTCTGATCTATTTCCTCCAGCCACGATCTTCTACTCTCCATTGCTTACAGACTGGTCTTACACACCTTATTCTTTCTCCACTATGTAGCCAGAAACGTCCTTTACAGATACAGACTGGATCAAGTCCAACTCCCCAGTGGCTTCCTTTTGCCTCTAGGATTAAGTGCAAAGTTCTCAGTGAGGACCTCAAGGCTCCTACCCTCCTCTCCTGCAGAACCAGCCCCCCACCCTAGGCACAGTGGCCTTTCCCAAGGGCTGAATAGGTGGAGCCCCTTCCTACCAAAGGGCCTTCAAACCTGCAGTTGCCACAGCTCCAAGGGCACTCGCCACCCTACCCCCTTCCCTATGCTGCCTGGCCTCCTACTTCGTTTTCCTCAAGGCTCAGATTAAATGTCACTTCCTCAAAGAGATCTGTTTTACTCCCTAGAGCAGACAGGTCCCTTTTTTAAACACTCTTGTAGCTCTCAGGCTTTTTTGTAGCAGTCTTCACAACGGTAATTAGCACATATCCTCAATTCTAAGCCATCTGCTTCACATTTTAAATTGCCAGTTATCAGGCAGAGGAAGTAGTAACAGGATCATTATTGGCTGCACATATTAGGACTCAATTTCTCAGAAGGGGATATCTCTTCAACCAATTCCACCTTGAGCTATTTTCAGGTATTTTACAATGTCAAGAAAACGCACTATGTTGTGGAATACAGGATGAAAAGCACTGCATAAATAGAAGGCTGCCCACTACATGCCAACTAATGAAATTTAGGGTAGCTGAAACCATTGTTACTGAACCCCCAAATCTGATTCAGGTGCATACGCGTGGCAAGCCAAGCTCTGAGTCACCAGGTTTGAGGTAGAGAGAGCTTTATCATCAGAAGGGCAGCCCAACAAGAAAGCAGGGGACCTTTCCCAAATCTGCCTCACCTGATCGTGCAGAGGCATGGGTTAGATACTATAGGGAAAGGAATGTGGGGGTTAGGGCAGAAACTGGAAGGGCCTTGCAACTTCTCGGAATCATCTGCCAATCCCACATCCCGTGGGCCCCCGCAGGGGACTTGGCATGGTTCATGTCGACTCCACATCTGTTATCAGCTCAACACAGATGTTATCAAACAACATCCCCCTGGTCCTGAAACCAGCTTCAGGGAAGAGCACAAAGGACAAGGCAAGATTAAGGGTCCTTGTAAGGTAGTGAAGGCTACCTCACTCCTGCACGTGAGTGAGATTGCTATGGCAGGTAAGCCTCGTGGAGGTGTAAGTGAATAAGGAAATGTATGTTCCAGTTCACCATCAGCTCTCTGAAAAGAATGGTGGTAGAAATGTCAAAACTGGGAGAGGGTGGCCTCTCCTATAGAAACTTTTGTGCAGAAATCTTAAAAAGAATACACAACCTAGGGAAGGTATATTCACCTGGTTGGTACTCTATTTCTGGCAAACTTTCAAGAGCAACTAATCACCTCCTGGTGACATGTAATTCAAAACAATAAGAACGAAAATCAATTGGAGAAACAGTCAAAAAACTTTGTAATTTTCCATTATTCCTTAAAATTATACTTTCATTCCTAACGGTGTTTAGGGGGGTGAAGGACACCTGATAGGCCATTATAAAAAGCACTACCACAGTTGGCCAAGATTGATGTAAAAGCACCCTTTGCCCTGAAGGGGAGGGTGAAAACTCAGTTTGATTGCAGAAAGCAAAATTTGAAAAACAAAACAAAAAACAAACTGGATACATATATACTCTGGTGTCCTTACGTCCTTTAACCACCGGAAAGGTTATTAAATCACTGGTGTGACTGACTTGCTGGAAACGTTGAGCAAGATGTCATTATCCGAGTAATTTTTAAAATAAGTCTCTCAGAATAAGTACCTGAGAACTGACACCTTTGTTTTGTTCACTGGAATATCCCCCGCCCCGGGCATAACCCATTACCTGGGTCATATATTCAACAAACAGTTGTTAAATAACATAAATGAGTCCTTGGTTTTATATTGCAAACTCTGGCTCATTTGTACCTAGATTTCAAAACAAGTGTGGGCATTCTTGAAAAGTCTGGCACCCCAGCGCCCTCCACTGCACCCGTGCACTTTGCTTCCACACCTTCTCTCCCAGAGGGAGGGTGCTGGGAGCCACTCCCCATCTCACCCCTTTACTGTCCATCCCTTCCGTCTTAGACCTCGGCCCCCGCACTGCCCATTCTGCGTTAAGGCACGCACAGTTACAAATGCCTTGGTTTTAATCTCAGTCTGCGGGAAGGAAACACGAACCCAGCCGGCCAGGAGGCCCCCGGTCTGAGAACAGAAATCATGACTCATAGATTTGGGGGTTCGGACCTAGAAGCTGCCGGCGATTGGCTGTGGGTGGGTCGGTTGGGACGGAGCGGGCTGCCGAGAAAGGCCACAGCCGTCCTCTCCAAGGAAGGCTTCCCTAATACTCCCTTCACTCGTCTGCTCCGTCTGGTCCCTTGCCGACGTCCGTCAGGGTGTGGCCAAAGGTCCGGGTGGGGCGGCGCTCGCTCCCGGTCGCCGCCCCTGCGGCCACATCACCAGGCGCTCGCTTCCCCGGGGCGGTGGCGCGGCTGCGCGTGCGCGGGGTGGCCGCGCGGGGGCGGAGCGGCCGGCGGCAGGGAGCGAACCGGCCGCGGGCGCCGGTTACGGGCTGTCAGTGTGAGGCCGCGGGACTCGAGGAGGCGCGCGAGCAGGAAGGAGCCGCCGGCCAGGGGCAGCCGCCGCCTGGGGGGCCTAGGTGAGTGCCCCTTCCATCCCGTCCCCTTGCCGCTGTCGGGTCTGAGGAGGCGGGTGCCCTCTCCTCCCACCGGCCGCCGCCGCCGCCGCGCTCCGGGGCAGGTGATATGGAGCGAAAGTCTCGGCTGTGGCCGCGGCGCCGGGTTCGGGCGCATCACAGGGACTGGAGGGAGGTGGGGCGGGACACGGGCTCGGGACCCCCGGCCGCGCACCCCGGCCGAGCTACCCTGTCCCCTCCGGCCCGCGGGCAGCGCCCTAGCCCGGCCCGCCGCGGGATGGAGGCTGGCCCGGGGCGCCGGCCGCGAGTGGGTGGGCCCGGGCCCTGGAGTGGGCCCGACAGCGCGGGGTGGCCGAGGGGAGGGGAAGCTGCGCACGGATGGAGCCGCTGCCAGGCAGGCTGGGGCGCACCCCAGACCCGCTGCCCCAGGGCTCTGTGTCGCCGTGTTCGTCCATTCCTTTCTTTAGGTACGTGAAATAGACCTCAACAAAAAAACCCAAACGTTCATTTACAGAGAGAGATTACATATATATGTAATCTGCATGTGAATGTTATCTATTTATAACATGAACATACATGTAATTTCTGTAAATGAACCTTTGTGGGTTTTTTATTGAGATATACTTCACACACCAAAACATCCATCCTTTTAAAGTGTGGCTTTTAGTGTATTCACAAAGTTTTACAGCTATCACGACCATCCATAACATTTTCATCGCGTCAAAATGAAACCCTGGACCATCAGTAATCTCTCCTCATCCCCCCCTTACCCCATCTCCTGGCAAGCACTGATTTTTTTTTTAATATAATTGTTTATTCATGAAAACTGAAGTCATGCTGAGGGCTGAGCAGCACTGGCATTGAAAAAAATATAATGGTAAAGTCTCTGTCTGGACATCTCCTTTGGGAGCCGGGAGGTGGTATTTACCAGCTGGCCTAGGCTCCAGGTCTAGACCTCCGGGCTCCTTCAGCGTGCCTCCCTACCTAAATAAAAGTGCAACACTCAGTGCGTGTCCCCGCCCCATGCTCCCCAGCCTGGGAACGGGAGTGGGGAGATAGAGGTGGGGAAGGAGGAAGGGGAAGGAGTTGATGCTGAATTGCTTCACTTTCACCTATGATGCCCTTTGCCCAAGCCAGGAGAAAGCAGAGGGGAAAGGGGCTGCAGGGTACATTATTTATTCTCACTTGGACATGGAAGGAAAGTGTCACACTCCCCCTTCCCCTTTTCAGGGGGAGTGTTTTTTAATCAGCAACCTCTTCTCCATCCATCCTGTGCATGTGTATATACACACACCACAGTTGGGAGGGGTGGCTAGGCCAACCTAGTTCTCTTACCTATTACTCCCTTGAAGAGGGTTTGAAAAGAGGGAAAAGGAGCCACACCAGGCAGAGATTTCGAGCCATGGGATGGAGGAAACAAGGCAGAGAGGAACAGCACCAGAGGCCAAGAGAGAGTGGGAAGGGCCACAGCTTCTTTGTTTTTTAAAAATTCTATAATTTGGGAGAGGGTGGTGATCAATTTCCAAAATACACTTCAGGTCCCACCTTCCACATAGCTTACTCACAGCCCTTTGGTTTTTCAGACAAAATTTAAGAGCCCTCGTAAAGCCAGAAGTACTGATAACCCCTCCATGCACCCAAAAGCAGTGTTCACTTCAGTCCCTTACAAAGACTATGTTCTATAGACTTTGCTTCTCCCTATACATTGTCTTACGGCTCAGTGGCAAGGTGGCTACAGAGACACACGTTAGGGGGTAAGTGGAAAAGGGAAACAAAGGGGAAGCCCAGGCACGTGGGTGCAGGGAGGTGTGGGGAACACCACTTCCATTTTTGTGGATTTGCCTATTCTGGAAATTTCGTATACATGGAATCATACAATATGTGGCTTTTGCGTCTGGCTTCTTTAGATAGCATAATATTCTCAAGGTCCATCTCAAGCATGTACCAGTACTTTATACTTTTTTAGGGCTGGATAGTATTCCATTATATTGGAACCACAATATCACATTTTGTTTATCCATTCATCCGTTGATGGGCATTAAGGGTATTTCCACTTTCAGGCCATTGTGAATAATGCTGCTATGAACATTTGTGTACAATTTTTATGTGGGCATATGCTTTCATTTCTCTTTGGGTGTATATATTTAACTTTTTGAGGAACTGCCAAACCTTTACAAAATAGCTGCCCCTTTACATTCCCACAGACCAATGTATGAGGGTTCCAATTTCTTCATATATTCACCAACACTTATTGTCTCTTGTCTGATTTTTATTATAGCGACCTAGTAGGTGTGAAGTGGTCCTGATTTGCATTTCCCTAAGTACCAGTCATGTTGAGCATCTTTTCGTGTACTATTGGCCATTTGTATATCCTCTTTGGAGAAATGCCTAGTCAAAACCTTTGCCCATATTTTAATTGGTTATTTGTCTTTTTATTGTTGCGGCATATGGCTAATTTATAGGAAAAAATTCTAGGTTTGAAGGCTAGCCCTGGCTAAAGCCAACCAGCCTGATACCAAACAACATACTGCTTCTACTTGGGGAAAGTCGAGTGAGTGCTCTTTAAGTCTCTCAGAATACCCTGTCAATTCTTGGGCATCTTACTACGCCTTTCCGTTTTCTAGTTGTCTTGAGAAAAGCCACAAGAGATGAGTTATAACCAGTCAAGAGAAACCACACCCAGTTGGCATAGTCTATGCTTGGTGAGAAAAAAAAGTCCCAGTTATCACTTTAATTACAAATAATTTATGTCAGTGGCTAGCTAAGCAAATTAATAAAAAATGGCAAACACCAATTATTTAGTTAAAATTTCATATGCTTAGCTTCTCAGGTAAAATGGAAGTTCTTGTTTTCCTAAGTTTGGTGTAGTTTTTTTACAGTTACACTCGATGTAAGTGAAAATAAATATTTTTGATGGCACTGAAGTTAAGAGCCACTTAACAGATGAATGAATGCTGCTATGTTATTTTGTGGTTAATTTCTGAGTACACACAAACTCAGCATTAGCCTCAGGTCTTTCGTAGCAAAAACCACTGAAAAATACATGACACCTGCCTCTCAGGAATTCCAGTTCATTTTTCTGTTATTCTAATACGGGTGTCCAAAAGTATCCTACCACATTTCAGAAATGTTCTAGAAAATAAAAGATTTCCACATAGTATTAATGGATAAGCAACTGACCAAAAGTATGTGAAGAGCAGCCCAATTCTGCTCTTCTATGAAATTATAAAACAGTGGAAACATTATTTAATCCTTTTATGCCTCATGACTTCATTGGCAGAATGAGGCTAATAATTTCAGTCTTTAACCTGAGTGTCTGTTCTTGTTTTAGCTAATGGAATGATTATCAAACATACTGAAAGTATAACTTACTCAACTTAATATTGATTGTTACTGACTTACCCAGTGGATGTGTAAATATCCTGTAGGTACAAATGCTTTCCGAAATTGGCCAAGTTTTTAGTGTCACTTACTGAAAAGTACTGGAAGTCAGGGGCAATGAAAAATGGGAATAACTTTGGCTACATGATCCCAGGGAAAGGCTGGTCAGAGCAGACCTGCCTCCATTATGGTAGACTTCTAGGCCCCTCTCATCTTTTCTCTGAAATTACTGTAGTTAGGTTTCTTTAGCTTTAAAATGTGTGTGTGTGTATAAAATTAAAAAATATATCTCCAGTGGGTTCAAAGGCTAGGGCTGTCAGTTATTCTGTCTTAATGTGAATGAATTTAAATGGGAGTTTTGAGTTGAGGAGGGAAAGGAAAGGTAAGTTGTGTGGGATCATGGAACATTTTGGAGGTTTGGCAAAACTTGCTCTATTTCTAAAAGCGTGGGTGTTGAAAATAGAGATCTTTGGACAGCATAAGGGGTCTGGAAGATGAGAAAAGAAAGCAACCATGAGAAACAATTTGGAAGAGAAGGGTGTGGGATATTAAGACAGATTCAACTTATTAGGCATTTTTGCCCAAGAAAAATTCTAAATAGTTGAAGTGGAAGAAATACCCTTCATTTTATTCCTCTTTCTCTTTTTCTCCACCTTGCTTCTCAGTGCTACTCTTCTCCTTGGATGCAGAAATCAGACTGGAATTACTGTTGTTCATGTTGAAGTTTTTCAATGTGCTAATTACACCCCCTTCTTTCCCCAGATTCTGGTCAAGTTGAGTTCAGATTAAAGAAGCCAGATGAGCATTAGAATACTATAAAAATGTTTAGTTTTATTTCTGGTAAAGGTGGATTGGAGAATTTTGCCTGGTCCCATGTTTGCTCTGTTCTTTCTTAATTTACCTACCAAGGTGAAACTGTAGTACCTAAAAACTGCGGATCTGCCCTGCAGGGAGGGAAAGTCCTGTCTCAGGGAGCTTATCTCATAGGTGTTGGAATGGAAAGGAAAACTTTCTCTCCTTGAAGGCATGCAAGTCCAGGAGCCAGTGAGAGCTCATGGGTGGGGCACATCTGGAATATTGACCTTTACCCCTATTTTAGCCATTAAAGAAATCACTTTCCTATAGGAGGAACTACTGATATGATAGAAAAAAAGTGCCCCTTCAATCCTGTTTTTTCCTACTTAAAGGAGTGAAACTTCTGTTGTCATTGCAGAGAGAGAAATAGACAGCCATCCTCTGATCAATTAAGTGTACTATGGGTAACAGTGTTTTGTAGGTTGGCCTAGGAACTTAACCACCATTTATGAAATTGGAATTGAGAACATATTTTCCTTGGAAATAGCTAATCCTTTTAACAGTTTTTAAATGGGTGATCATTTCACTGTGTGCTTAAAACATAGAGTATTCAAGTCAGTTTCCTTACTTGTTTTTTTCTCAAATATTTACCAAGTGTCTGATAAGTAATAGATAACTGGGCTTTTCAGCAGTGAACAAGAATGGGTCCTTGGTCCCATGGAATTGACAGCCTAGAAAGACAACTAGTACAAGTATAATTATAGTAAAGCATAATAAATGTTAGCAAGCACAGAGTACTTTGGGACCGTGGAGGAGGGGGAACTAATCTAAGAGTGATATTTAAAAGCAAAGGTCACAAAGTAGGTTAGGAAGTAACCAGGAAAAAGGGAAGAGTGAGGATGAGAAAAATGCTTCTGGTAAAAAGAATGTGGAAAGGCCAACAAGTGAGAGAATGCGGTATACTAAAGTAGTGTTTTTCAAACTGCAGGCACCTACCAATAGATTGTAAAATCTGTTTAGTGGGTTGTGACCTGCATGCTTTAAAAAAGAAATTAAAGAAAATTAGAGTGTGTCACACATAGATTCCTACTAGATGGTGATGTATTAAGTTTGCAAACCTCTCAATAGAAGAAACAGAAAAAGTCCAGTGTGACACAGCCCCAAAGGTCTTGGGTAGGTGGGGGTGATGATGCAGGATTTAATTAAGCTTATTAAAGATTTTGAATTTATCTTAGAGGGAGTCAGAAACCACTGAAAAATTTTAATAAGGACCTCATTACACTCATGTTTTTTAAAGATCCCTTTGTGTGCCTAATATTTCTCTACTGGAATATAAACTTCAAAATCCTTGTCCCAGTGTTAAAGGTATTCCAAAATTGGCTCCAATCTATTTTTTCTAAAGAATCTTTCCACTGCTTTTTGGTACTGGAATCTTCCATTTCATAAATATCCTTTATCCGCCTAAGTACCTGGGCATCAAGGCAGAAAAATCTGTGAGAGCAGACCTTGCTTCTGTCTTGTTCATGTTGGATTTCTGGCATTTAGGTTAGTGCCTTGTACCCAGCTGGGACTAAGCAAATCTTTGTTACCCCTAGTATTAGAACTGTATTAGAACTTAGTATTACAACTATATACCCTTAGTATTAGAACTGTTAATGGAGTGGCAGAAATTACCTTGATGTTTCTAATAATACTTGCTTTCGGAAAAAGAAAAGGTTTTATTAGAAATTATTTTTTCTCAGTTGGAATCATGTTAGTGATAGAACCACATTCACTTATTTAAAAGACACTTTTAAAAAAGTACTCATACATTATATTAAAACAGTTGTAGAAATAAGATAAAGAATAACAAACTTCTGATTTAGGGTTGTTTCCTCCCAAGGAGTACAGAGCAATGACAGATTGTTCATAGGAGGAGGCAATTCAGCAGCATTTATATTTTCTTTGAACAGATAGACATTCCCTGAGCACTGACCAAAAGGCAGTTTTATAAAGATGGCTGCAGATAAATAAATTAGATTAAAATGTATCAATCATATGAGCTTAATGGAAAGGCAACAGAAAATAGATTTTGTTCTTCAAAGTAAAAATAGAGCATCCATATACCTCAAAGAACTTATAAATAAGGATTTGATGACATAAGTTTGTTGCCTGAGAATGATTGTACTGTCACAGTACTGTGATGTCACACAATTAGGTTGTGAAATCCAACTGTGAAGGAAAAATTCAGTGTATAGTTTTGATAAGAGGGAAGAGAAATTATGAAAAATTCATGAAAGGTAGATTTCCAGTTCTGATTCAAATTGCTCTGTAATTTGTTTTTGAAATATGGAAACTTTGCTAATTAGTTTTGTAAATTAAATTTTATGTATCTTAAACATGAATGCTAGAATCACATTTTGCTAATACAGGATGGCTTTTAAAAAAGACTCATTGAATTTTATATTTTTATGTTCTACAGAGTCCTATTTTAAGCAGTGCATTGTAGAACTTAAACTGAAATGTTAACTTACATGAATTTATCCTAAGTAAATATGGGAAAATATCATGCAGAATATTGTTCATTTTCATTGCAATGTAATTTAGTCGAGAAAATGGCCTGCTATAGGAAATGATTCATTAAAATGTGGCAATCCACTTGAAGAAATTGAACCATTAAAATTCTGTTTTAGAGAGCAGCAGACTCACAGAACCCAAGAACGGACTAATAGTTACCAAAGGGAAAGGGACTGGGGAAAATGGGCGGGAAGGGAGGGATAAGAGGGAAAAAGGGCCATTACGATTAGCAGATGTAATGTTGGGGGGGCACGGGGAGGGCAGTACAACTCAGAGAAGACAAGTAGTGATTCTATAGCATCTCACTACACTGATGGACAGTGACTGTAATGGGGTTGGTGGGGGGGACCTGATGAAGGGGTAGTTTAATAATTGTAATATTGCACATGTAATTGTAAATTAATGATAATAAAATAAATTATATTAAAAAAAATTCTGTTTTAGAGCAATATTTTTTTACTTATTCTTAAACTAAAAAGTAAGAAAAAAACATGCAGGATTTAAAAAGTGAAAATGGTATTTCAAGTCCTTCCTTGCCCTACCCCCTAGCGTAGGCCAACCTGATTCTCCAGGGTCAATGCTCTGAGTGCTTTGGTACCTGTCCTTGCAGACTTTTTTCTAACCCAGTGTTTTTCAGCCTTCTCAAGTAGGGGCTTCAGGGGCTTCTCAAGTTAGGTAGGTGGAGACTGAGTGGGTAGAAACCAGGGTGTTTCAACCTGTACTACCTGTTTTACATTTTGGGATTTCACAGAGGGTTTAATTTAAACAAAGAATTTTGCGTGAAAATAAATGTTTAAAAACAATGGGCCTAATTTAGAAAATGAAGCCCCAAGTCCCCTACTCAGGAATTCCAGATCTTCCCCAGTTTCCCAGTTTGCTGCTTGGTTACATGAATCTTCTACTCAGATCTGTCTGTCCATTTCCCCAGTTTCCTGCCAGTTACCAGTGTCACCTTGTTAGGATGCACTCCACCTTCCTTTTCCCCCCATCTCTCTGTATCTTACATGTTCTTTAATGTTCATATCATTTCATTCATTCCTTCTTTCAACATCTATTTAGAGAACACCTGCCTTTTGACTAATACTCAATGGGGAATATGCAGAATTTTCTATCAAGCTTGTATGGTAAAGGACAACCTCCATGTAAATAAGTACAATAATGTATTATCATGTAAGAGCATTTGGGGGCAGGTATAAAGATATGAGTGATCTCTTCTACATTATCTTATATGGCACTTATAACAAGGGCATTTTTATAATGTGGCTACATTTCTGGGTCTACAGTAAATACTTGTTCATTTATTAATTGAGTAATAGAAGATAGGGTAGAGAGTTCACCTGTGAATTTAGGAATGAGGCTTGGGAGGGAGCTGTTTTCATTCTTGAGCAATCAACTCTGTTAAAAAATAACTTGAATCCAATTTACTAGACTCCAGTGTTGGGTATGAGCTGAGTTGGGAGCGAGCACCAGAAGGACGTTGATCCTGTAATCCTCAACCCCCATGGCTACTTACACAGGTGTAGAAGGATCATAACACATAGAATGCCTGTCAGGGCTTCCTTATCATTAGCTTGTTGATCAGAAAGTGGTGAATTCAAGTTCTGTGTCCCTATCTTACTAACTTTATAACTTGGGCATATTCCTTAACCTCTCTGGGAATCAGTTTCCTAAACTGTAATGTATGAACATGTCTATCTCCTGGTTTTAAAAAATATATTATATGAGAAATACACATAAATGAAGTCTATTCTTTTTGCTTTAAGTGATATTGATACTCTATAGAATGAGTGACTGTTCTTTCCTTTGTGTTTAAGTTTTTAAATATTTTGGAGGACTTATGGTTTAGACTCTAGGTCATTGAGGAAGTAATTTTTTTTTTAAGTCTGAGAGTGGCTTTTGATAAGCTATTCCTATTTCTGGTAAGGTAAGAATAAACAATAGGAAAGTAATACAACCAAAGGAACAGTTAGTGGTGAAAAAATGTTTTTCATCATTATCCAGTGTGTTCTTCTGGGACTCAAAGCAGACTGTCATATCTAAGATCAAGGAAACAAAATTAATAGGTAGCCTTAGAGTCCAAAGCCCAGCCTACTGTTTTCTTCATTGTATCTGCCACTTTGCTCTTTTAGATAAAAATTACTAAAACATTTTTATAGAAACATTCTAATTCTATTTTTTTTTAAAAAAAGGTAGAAAACTCTTGTACTTTAACATTTCTAGATTGTAGGGTTTCAAAATAACCCCAGGCAGACTCATGATGGAGTCTATCAAATGCTTCACATTCTGATTGAGTAGACTTGGTTCTCTAGTCCAGAATAAACCTTATGGTATGGTTTAAGGCAGTCTGTTTTATTTGTAAATTATAAAATGTTATATAGTTATCTTTCTAAAATTAAAAATTCCATTACAGATGATATTAAATTTCACAACAGTATTAGAGCTACTTCCTATTCCAGCTTTCATTTTCTTTTTTCTTTTTAAAACACTATAGTTTCCTAAAGATCTGTACTGTTTAGTATGTATATGTTCTGTTTAGTGTGTATATACAGTGGCTAGTATATATATATACAATACTTCATAGCATGCTAACAGTTTCATTAAAAGTAGGATGGATAAGTTGTATAAAGTGTAAATATTAAACTTGAGTTGGATTTTTTAGACAAAATTGGAACAGTTGATCTGAAAATTATAAGCCAGGGCTTCAATGCAGCAATGTGTAACATTTTTGTGATTCTATGGTGTGGTATTTTATAATTCCTTAGGGCAGAAAGAGGCAGAAAGTTCGGCTTTCAGCTTTTTGTAAACATATACAATAATGATGAATAATGATGATAATAATTAAGCTAACATTTATTGAAGGCACAATATACTATTTTAAGCACTTTACATTAAGTCATTTAATCCTCACAACAACCTAATGAGTGTTTCAGATAGACAGAGGAGCCATCGGTCAGTGAAAATTGGAATTTAAGCCAAAGCAATTTTTTTTATTGACGTATAGTTGATACACAATATTATATTAGTTTGAAGTATACAACACAGTGGTTCAACAGTTATTAAATCCTCACCCTCAAGTAATGCAGATACTGTCAACATAGAAAGATGTTAACAGAACCATTGGCTATATTCTCCATGCTGTAGTACTATCCCCATGACCAACTTACATTATCATTGAGACTTTTGTGCCCCTTTATCCCCTTCACCCACCTCACCCACCCACCCAGCCTCTCCCCCAATAACCACCAACACTTCTCAGTGTCTGTGAGTCTAGTATTATTTTACTTTGGAGCTCAAGCTCTTACCTACTGTCAATATCATTAGTGTATTGATGCTTCTTGACATTTAATTTTTTAGAAGCAAATCATTTCTCTTAATTGAAGTGTGAAGATTTCCTGAATAAGTCACTTGAAAATCCCCCATAAAATCACTCAGTGCAAGTCATGTTATTGATTTATTCATCTAATGAAAGCATAGCAAATATCTCAGTAAACTTTGTACATTTTCAAATACAGCATAAAGTATTTGCCAGTGATTCCTCATGAATAATACAACTTTAAACAGGCGGTTAATGTTTTCCTTTTCAAAGTGTATTTGACTGAAATCTGTATACTTGGGTATGGGATTTTGATTGTGCACAGATTTTATAATCTCAATTTAAACTCATATTACTCCTTAGAATAAAGCCTAACCTTTATCAATCCCTGGGGACAGTGCTTAATAGGTAATCTAAGTATGTGTTTGAGCATGAGTAAGGGGACACCAAAAGAGAGAAAAAAATTTAAATAACTTAATGTGTTACAGTTTTCAAAGAAACAATGAAGTAGTCTTTCTGGGGAAAATCATACCTTTTTGTGACTCAATTTGTTTGGAGTTATTACCAATTTTGAATTATGCATGATGGACTGTGGCGGAGGCACACCATAGATGTGGTAATTTGGCCCTCTTTGGAGCTTGGTGGGTAGATGCAGTTATTTATTCACAGTCATCTAAAAAATATATGCTATGAGTGAAAGGATGACTGTGAAAAGTGAATACAGCAGAATGTTAGTTGTCTGAAAGTATTTAGGATGGGTTCATTGAAGGTGAACTTACAGGTGAACAGTGAAGTAAAAGCTTTTGCTTTTTAGTTGTGTTGTTCTCATTGTGGAGTGTATGGGGAGGGAGAAATAGAAAAGAAATTTTAGAGTTCCTGGGACTTTTAGAAAGAGGCAACTGTAAGTGCCTTAAAATAATTTTGTAGAATAATACATTAATAAGGAAAAATTTTTTAATATTTTATGAGTGCACAAAGGATGTAGAAGAGTATGTTCAATATGAGCCTATTTTTTAAACAACAAATATAGAAAAAATATGGTAATGCATTATATACATTAATATGTCATCAGTGATTGTCTCTGGAGGATGCATTTCCAGAATAAACGCTTGTTTTTCCTTGGCTGTTTTTTTTTGCATTGAACACATGTTGCTTTCATGAAGAAAAGGAAGACAATGAAAGAGAACTTTATGCCAGGGGACATTGGAAGCACAGTTTCAAGTGAGCTGGGAAAGAAGAGTAGTCAGGACGTTTTATGAACAAAGACCATTATTTGGCAATGAAGTTAGTTTTGCGGTGGCTTTGAGAGTAATGTCAGTTTGAACTTCAAGTTGGACTTAGAGCCCTGGAGTCTCCTTGTTGTTTTTTTAAATTGGCATTTGAATAAAAAGTAGGCAGCCCTGACCTAAGGGTAGAAGAGAGATCTGATTGCCTGGAGTAAAGATACTGACGTCATTGTTTCCGTCTGATGCCCAGATAATTGAGTAACATGGCCCTGTGTACCTGTAGTTTACCTAATACGAATAGTCTCTGGTAGTGAGTTTGTGTGCTTGACACTCTTCACAGCATTGTCTACCAGGGAGCAGTCTGAGGAAAGTACAGTTTGGGAAAGGTAGAAGATGAGCTTCATCTCCCTGGGTGGTGCCATTGTAAAGGTGTCCCAGTGAGGGAAGGTGATTGGTCCTTCACCCAAGGAAGACCTCCGTGTGGGAGCTGCCGTATTTCATTGCCTAATGGAAGGTAACAATTCAGGGGGGCCTGCTCATCAGGATGTAGTGCGCTGCTTTACCTTGGGATGGGGGAAAGAGAAGGGCCCGTGGATGAATAGGGGTGCTCTGAGTTGCTGAAGTGGCATAGCCATGAAAATTATCTGACACTCTTGGTCTTAAACTGTAGGAGAAAAGTGGTAACTTTACACATGACAAATCATTTTTCCTTTCAGTTTTCTTTAAAAAAGTTTTTTTAAACATTGATACATTAACTCCGTTCCTTCTTTCCCTTTTCTTAAAAAGGTTTTTTTTTAATCATGACACATCGACATCCTTACTTTCAATTTTCAGTTTAATTATACAGAGTCAAGTGTATATTTTAAGTTGGTCCCAGAAATGAGTTTGCATTTTAAAAATTGAATTCTCTCTAAAATGTGTTAAAGGGAAAAGTATAAAAGTGTACTTTTGTATGAATGCTGAGTAATAATTTCTACTCATTGAAATGCTGATGAACTCATTACCTATTTCTAAATTTAGGCATTTTAGATTTATAAGTGGCAGAGAAAACTGGTAAGGAAGTGTATTATTTATATTTTATTGTTATGTACACTATCTTTTACACAAAGGTGTAGAGTCAGTTTTTAAACAATAACACCTACAGAAAATATTGGTTAAAAAAAAAAAGAAATACAAAGTTAGTACCAGAGAAAATAAAACTAGGAGTATAACATTAAAATGAATAAATTGGTCACAGATTTGACAGTCAGATGTAGGTGTTTAGTTTCCTACTACTGAAGTAAAAAAAGTTGGGGAGGATCTCCATCTTTATTAAAGGAAAGTAAAAATACCAGTTTCAATAGCAAGGCTTTATATAGCTATTATTTCTAAAGAAAGTTTCATATGACTTTATGTAGGAGTGATTGATATGCAGTTGATGTTCTCAGTAGTTTTCAGGAAATTAATGAATGTTAATTGAATGTCATTTGCAGGAAAGAGTCATTAGTTTGTTTTAATAAGGTACATGTAAGAAATGTTTGAGAGAGAGAGTAGGGGAAATACACGTTTTTTGTTGTTTAAAAGCAGTTTCTCAACTTCAAAACAGAGTCCTCTGATTTAACTTGTTTGCTATTAAACCATTCATTAAGTTGTTTCAAACAGTAGCACTAACTTATTTCTGGCAATTGCTTCCTATATTATAAAAATTATTTATGTATTGTTAAAAATTTAATCAGAATATCCAGTTAAATGATTGAATTTTTTTTTCAGTTGGATGGTTTGATAAGGGCTAAATATAATCTAACTTATGGCACTTAGAATAGACTGTATTTTGTTTATGCAATATACTTAGTTCTTTGGACACACACCGTATTTATTCTGTGAACATTTCCTCAATAAGTAGCGATGGTTTAACTGTGGATTGTGTTCTAATTGATTCATTGGCTTGATTTTTGATGTATCCTTCTTCCAAATAAAGCATTCTTTAAAACATTATTAATTTCTTTATAGTGGATCTGAGGGTTTGATTCTGAAAAAATCAGTTGCTGTTGGTCTGGTTTCCTTTGAGAAATTATTTGAGAAGTATTGAAGGTTTATAATCCAGATTTACTAGACCTACACATTATTTCTCTGGACTTAAACAAATTCTTTATTAACATTTGTCCATCTTTTAGGCCTAAAGAAACTTTAGGGTTGATAAATTTTATGACATTCCTCTTTTCTGTCAGCAGGCAGTCTTAGAAATGACTGTTTTATGGAATCAGGTAGGTTTCGGATATTAGTAGCTGAATCATGTCCATGACTTCTCAGGCTTTTGTGTTTGTTGGAGAATATCAGGACCACCAATTTTACAGTGACTCGGTGTTACTGAAATGGCAGTTAATTGCACCTTCACTTTTCTCCCATTTTTCCTAGCTTGTCAAGAAAGTTTGAAATCACTACCTAGTTACTTCAATGAAACTTATGTGAGTCCTTGAATTCAATTTAGACAGTTCCCAGTTTAAGCAAAAAAATCAAGATTTTTTAAAGAAACTATATGTGTTTTTGCCAAAAAGTAAAGAAGGGAAATACTTTCATTCCACATTAGAGGTGAGCCTTTTAATCAGGGAGGACAGTATTTGTAAGATAGTATTTCTTATATTTCAGCTTCCAGGTACTTTTAAATGAGCAGAACAGTGATAAAAATTAGAGGATAAGGTATGTAATTACTATAACTCAGCTGTCCTTTGGGCCAATTTGAGATTAATACCTTATAAAGTTTGTGGGATGGTTACTGACTGGCCTCACCTTCATTCTTTAGAATTGTTATTGTAGGATTGTTCCTTTTCCTTGGTTTTAGGAAATGAGCTGGAGATTCATATGCTTTTTTTTTCTAGTTAAATATTCTTACTTGGATACCATCAATTATATACCTCTGCCAAGCAGCAAGTAGTACATTTGGAATTTTGGAGATTTCTTTTACATTGCCATATCGATTTTTAACTTTTGAGGGTCAAGTGATATATCACAGGAAACACAGATGTCCCCTCTGCCATGTGGGATTTGGCTGTGGGAGATCAAATGGATAACTTCCATTTAAAAAAATTCTTTTTTTAAATGTATGTGATAGAAAAACTGCTTACTGTGTTTTGGGCTTTATAATTTTGACTGGTCTTTCCTCTCTGTACCCTTAATCCTATATGAATTTGGGTAAATTTCTTTGATGGGGTATGCTTTCATTGTGACCTTTTGAATGAGGTGAAAGTTCCTGGGTGTTAGAACAGTTTGGTAGAAAGTCTAGAAGTAGAAAAGCTGAATAAGGAAGGGAAATTTGATTGAATAAAGGAAGCTTAGAGATGAATAAGAGATAATTTATCTGGTTCAGGTAATTTAGTAGAAGGCACTGAGTGCAGTGTGAAACAATAAGGAATGAAAAATAAGCATTTTAGGGAGCTCAGTGTAGAGAATAATGAAATCAAAGGGCTAAAGATGAGAAATGATTTTAGTAATAGCTATAGGGCCAGCTCACATGGAGAAGGGAGTTCTTCAATATGATTCCAAAGTCAAGTCCTGTGATCTCCATAGATGGAATTAGGGTTTCCTCATGGGTTCTGACGAGTCCTCAAGAGAGATGGGTTTGGCAATGAGGTCATGGCAGGATGGCAGAAAGAGGTGTCAGAGTGAATACAAGAAGAACAAAAAGATGATTATTTAAGAGCTGTTTGGGATATATGCTGAGAAATGAGATTTGATGGTAAGTTCTTTAGGAGAAGAGAATTTTGGACAAGAAATGGAGAAGCTGAGGAGTTCAGATGATGAATCTATTTAAAAGGCATTTAAAAACAGTATTTGCTTAAATGGAAGGAGTTAATCATTGAGATAAATTGATGAAGATTTAAATTTATACACTTTTGAATCTTTAAATGAAAATAGTTGAAGAACACCTAGCAACCATAAAATCAACCTGCTGTTTGGGTGCTGCAAAAAGCAAATTAAAAAGACATAATCATTCCTTATGAACCTATTATACAATTAAACAATTAAGTACTGAGTATTATTCAAAAGAATGCACAAATTTTTTTTGATAAAACAAGGATCTAATTTTTATAATGTCAACTAAGGTCTAGTTTTGTTTGGCTTGACCTCTCTGAAAGCTAATTTAACTGACCACATACATAGTACACCCTGTTTGGTAACTATCAACATTTTAATAACAAACAAACATAGAAGACACATGAAATAGAAGACAAAATGAAAGGAGCAGAATTCACACTTGCAGACTGGCAAAAGTAAAAATACATAATAACTATAGTATGACTTGACTTCTAGGTTATTGTGTGTATGTGTGTATGTGTGTGTGATAGTATTGTGGTTTTATGTATGCTTATACAAATATGAAATACCCACCTGATTAACAAGTTTGAGATTTTTCACTAAATGTGGTAATTACTGGTAATAGTTTATATCAAAACTTTTTCTATTTTGGGGGGAAGATAACAAAGTATTAGAGTCCAATTTAATACCTTTCTTAGTAATTAGGCATGATTTAGGTCTAACTCACAACTATATTGGATTTTTCAAGTGTATTATTTAACCTTTGCAATGAAACAATGCCTTCTGGAGAGCAAAGAGTAGATCAGCATACCTACAATAAAAACAGGAAATTTTAGCATTAAGGTTTTTTGTTTTTGTAGTTAAATTTGATTTCATGAAGAGGGTCTGGTGTTTATTTTCCTTTACGTCAATGGTTCCCTGACACGACTCTGTAGACCAGTGTTGGCTAATGAGAAAGCTTTCATAGGGAACATGGAATAAGTAAGTTTTTCATATATCTAACTGTGTTCAATGGAAAGGCTATCTTTTAGTCTGACATTTTGTCTTTGCTACATTTTTGGTGTTAAAAATGTATACTTATTTTTTTAGAGATGTTTTTAAAAATATTTTTACATATACCTATATATTAAAAAACTTTTTTCCCAATTTTATTGAAATATAATTAACATACATCACTGTATGAGTTTCAGGTGCACAGCATGAAGGTTTAACTTACATATATTGTGAAGTGATTACCATAATAAGTTAACATCCATCATCTCATATAGATACAATAAAAAGAAATGGGAAAAAAAACATTCTCCTTGTAATGAGAACTCTTAGAATTTACAGTCTTAACAACTTTCATTTAAATCATACAGCAGTGGTAACTAAGTCATCATGTTGTACATTACATCCTTAGTACTTATTTATGTAATAGCTAAAAGTTTGTACCCTTTGACTTCCTTCCTCCAATTGCCATCCCCCTCCCACAGCCTCTCCTAACGACAAATAATCTCATCTCTTTTTCTATGAGTTCATTTGTTTTTTAAAAAAGATTCTACATATAAATGAGATCATACAGTATTTGTTTTTGTCTGACTTATTTCACTTAGCATAATGTCCATCCATCCATGTTGTTGCAGATGGCAGGATTTTCTCGTTTTTTATAGCTAATATTCCATTGCATATATGTACCCCACTTCTTTATCCATTCATCCATTGATGGACACTTAGGTTGTTTCTGTGTCTTGGCTATTATAAATAATGCTGCCATGAACATGGGGTTGCAGATATTTTTTCAAGTTAGTGTTTTGTTTCCTATGGATATATTCCCAGAAGTAGAATTATTGATCATATATTGGTTCTAGTTTGAGTTTTTTGAGGATTCTCCATACTCTTTTTCCACAGTGGCTGTACTAACTTTACAATTCTACCAACAGTACACAAGGGTTCCCTTTTCTCCACATCCTCACCAGCATTTGTTATCTCTTGTCTTTATGATGATGGCCATTCTAACAGGAGTAAGGTAGGAAAGATCATTTTTAATTTGGTAAAATTTGGGGGGAAATTTGACAGTTAATGAGATCTAACCATTTGGAAACCACTGTTTTAAAACTTTTTAACCATGGATGGAACCATTAGGTGCTCAGTATATCAGAGATTTTCCTGAACTAAAATAGGAATATGTGGGTCAGATTTCTATTTTAAATGTATACATTTTTGGTTAGCTTGCATTAGATTAAGCTGTGGTAATAATTCCAAATTCTCAGTGACTTTCAGCAGCAAAACTTCATTTCTCTCTCATGTTACATTGCCTGTGGGTCACTACAGAAGATGTGTTTTTTTTTGTCCTGGGACCCAGTCTGAAAAGCAGCTCTCACTAGGACATGTAATTCTCATAACAGAGGGAAAAGGAGACAAAGAAGGTTTCTGCTTGTAGTTGTTGCCCCCGCCCGCATCCCATTGGCCAATACAAGTTCACGTGGCCAAACCTAGTAACAGTGGAGATGAGGAAGTAAAATCCTTCCAAAGTCCCCACGAGTAACATGGCAACAGGTAGAGATAACCGTCTTACAGGGAGCAGTAATTGGGGGTGATAATAAAATCTATCACAATGTCATTATACTGACATGCTCATGTAACATACATGAATAGTTTGAAGAACAATAATAAACAGGTATCCACTACCAAGCTGAAAATATATTTGATGCCCCCTTTGTGCTTTTTTATACCACTTACCCAAATATAACCATTCTCCTGTAATTTGTGTTTGTTATTCTCTTCTTCATATATTCCATTGTACAGATATCTGACAGTTTTCTTTTCTTGAATTAATTCCAGTTTTGTTAATGCTGCTAAGGACGTTCTTTTTTGTGTCTTCTGATGTACAGTGCAAGAGTTTCTCCAGGGTATGTACTTAGAGGTGGAACTGCTGGAAGGTGGGACAGACATACGCATCTTCAATTTTAGTAGATAACAGCAAATTGTTTTCCAAAGCAGTTGTAACAGTTTAAACATGTAGAGTTTTATGTGATACCAGTGCTCATGTCCTTCTTCACATCTGAAAGTCTGACTACATCTAATTTTTAGTCTAATGAGTGTAGATCAGATTATGTTTTGAAGGTATAGGGAAGTGCTTCTCAGACTGTCATGTGTACCCAAATCACTTGGGGAAGCTATTGAAAGTGTAGGTTTTGATTCAGCAGGTTGGAGTAGGGGTGGGAACTGAAATCCTTTATTTCTAACAAGCTCCCAGGTGATGCCAGCACGGCTGGACAATAGACCATACTTGGTGTAACCAGGACCAAAGGCATTAAAATAAAGTTGCCCCTGTGTTGGCTTTGCATAGTATGTAGAGTCTGGGACAAAACTGCTAACGTTTGATACAGCCACTCAACCTAGGGTCTTTGAATCATGCCTGGTATTTTTTGTTTAAACCCTTAATTTGTAAAAAAAAAATTACAGTATCCATGAAGTGCAATAAAGTGAAGTGCAGTAAAATAAGGTATGGCTATGTTACATTAAACAACGGTGATGAGAGTGGATATCCTTGCCTTGTTCTTGATCTAGAGAGAAACCATTAGGTTCTCTGTAGATGTTCTTTATAAAGTTAAAGAAGTTCTCTTCTATTCTTACTTTGCTGAGAGTTCTTACCATAAATTAGTGTTGGAATTTGTTAAATACTTTTCCTGCAGCGATTAATATGATCATATGATAATTCTTCTTGAGCCTACTGATATGGTGGATTACACTGATTTTTTTTTAGTAAGGTATCATTGATATATGCTCTCTCATGCTGCCATCTTTTTCTGCTTCCATGTCTGATATTTTTATTGACATTTCATGAGTGGCATAGATAAATAAATTTTCTTTTATGTAACAATTTGGAAAAAACGTCCCAAGCTACAGCTGTACTTACCATACCTTCTGTGGATGCTTTTGTTTTTTTGTAATTTGAAACTGTTTTGTGTAAATACTGGCTATTAGTGGGAAACCATTCATTTTCCTAGAGATTTATTGCTTTCTAGCTTACAAAGAGAAGTAGGAATTTAAACCTAAGCCACTGTACCAAAGTTTTAAAAATGCTGTTTCTTCTTGACTATGTTGGTACCAGATTAATATAGCCTGCTAGGTAGCCAAAGAGTGACCCATAAATATCTTCACTGACATTCTTTAACTTAAGTAAGTGCCTTAAAGGCAGGGGAACTTTGCCTAATTCTTACTTGGTTTTTTTGCTCACTTATGGATAAATAACAATATAGAACAACTGATTTTTAATTTACTAGCTTATATGTGTTTTATCCATTTTAAATCAACTGCTAAGTATTTTGATTGTAGTCTTATTCAACAAGTTTCTTTATAGGAAGAAAGTCTGAGGAGTTTTTAAGGGAGGTTATAGGACTTCTCAATAAACAAGAATTAGACTGACCGATGGTCACTCATTAACTGGATAAAATGAAGGATAAAATAAAAATAAATCCATTTTCCTCAGTGCAAGGTGGTGATTCGTAGTCCATGGCATGCACCTGTAGCAAGATAATTCCTACTACTTCCAAATTGCATTATTAAAAAGCAACTGTTAGGACAGAAACATTGCGCAGACTAGTGTAAGCAACAAAGGAAATGTATTGGCCCATATGATTGGGAAGACCAGGGTTTGAATGAGCTTAAATAAATGAAAAGAGCTTCTAATTGTGTTGCTAGGACCCTCTCATCATTGCCTAGCTCTGATTCTCTTTCTGTGGATCCTCTGCTAATGTAAATGGGCTTTCCTCCAAGTGGCAGTGATGATGGTGGTCGTAGAGGGACCTTTTTGAGGAGGAAGACTTAGTGATAGCTTCAGAATTGTGTCATTCCAAAGCGAAGCGAGAAAACTCTTCCAGAGGCCTTTCCTTCTAAAGGAGCCCTTAAGTCATTCAATCTTAGTTAAATCAACTGTTTACTTCATAACCTTTATCACAAATTATCTCATTTATGAATCTGTTCACCTGATTGTTTTTCCCTCCCTACAAGGTAAAATCCATGAGAAGTAGGAATAGTGCCTATTTTGTTAATAATGTACTCCCAGCAACTAGTAGGTACTCATTCCAGGGAAGGATTCAGGTCCTGATCAAACCACTTGTCATTATGTGGCCTGGAAGGGGTACTGTGATTGAGAAGCCTACCAGAACCTCATGGAATAGGGGAAGAACAGTTTCACACAGGAAATGGAGATATCATTAGCTAAAACAAATTGAGGAAAGATGCTGAACAAACAAAAATACATGGCTACTATTTGTGTTTTATGTTCTTAAAGTATGGTTTAATATTTCACCCAACTGCCCAGCCTGCTGTGTACGGTTATGCAGTTTCTGCAGTGCACAGTGGTGCTCGACAAAGGCAGTGGAGCAAACCTGAAATCCAGCCCAAGGCTCCACTCAGGGGGCCTTCTTCTGGGAGGTGCTCTGTTTTCAAATTCACACAAAGGCTCTGTATGGTCTCTGTGCACAGAAGCCCTGGTTGAATATCCATCTGTCCATCTAACTTTCTGAATACCTGATAGCAAAGTAGGAATACTAGGAGCAAAACTGTGGGCTGGATGTGTCTTTTTGTCTATATCCTGCTGGTCAACTCAGTGTAGGTTCAATGCTTAGCAATGTCCTGCAAATGTTCTAAGAGAGATAACTTGTCCTAGGAAATTCCTCTTTTGTTCTTCCCTGCCCTTCATTTTTCTATTTTAATGTTAGTTGATCAAATTTCTGGAGGACACGTTTTGAGTTTTCTGAACTTTAGGGTGATTGAATGGTGATACAGGTACTGTCTTCCTTCTTTCTGGTTTATCTTCATTTTTTTTGCACTTCCATTTTGATCAACTTGATAATTCTGCTTCAAGAGGGAGAAGAAACTGCCTGTATCCATCACTGGCCCTTCAGTGAAATAGACTTATCTTAAAACTAAGTCCTTTTAAGGTTTGCTTTGCATTTTGTTTGAATAAAGGTGTCTTTGAGGCAGTGAAATGCTCACTATTTAAAAGAGGTGAATGGGTTGAAAGAACAGAAGTCCACTCAATCCAACTCACATAAGGCTGCCCGGAATTTCTTAAGTTCCACAAGTACACCTGAGCCTCTCATTACATGGCAGCCATTCTGGCGTTCTCTCTCTTTGTGGGACACTTGGTTTCTTCTCTGCTTTACTCTAGACATTGGTTCCATTCATCTGATTTTCTTTAAACATTGACTTTCTCTGTATATTGATCAACTTGCAAGTGGCAAAAAAATGGCAACCAGTACTTAATCTATCATTGGATCCCCAGTGCAAGTCCATAGGAAGTCTGCACTGTAATCACTTGGGGAGCTTCGGAAAAAAAAGAGATTTCTAAGCCTTAAGCATACATATTCTGGGTTAGTATGCCTGGGGTCCTAGAATCTGTATTTTAAGAATGTTCCCCAGCAGGAATTCAAGACCCCTCCATAATCACAAGAAGGAAGGAAGGAAAGTGAGTGATGAAATAGCATCTGCTTGCCCCCTACATAATCCCCTCCCTTTTTATCTTCCCCACCACTTGCTGTTGATGTTCCTATCCAAGAAGAGATGGATATTCTAAGGCACTGAGAACAGACATTGAAGAATATAATAATTTCCATTAAAAGCAGTACTGGCAGCAATAATTCTTCATCTAGCATGGTGGGGTGGGCAGTCTGTTAGGCAGTGAGGTCATATATCCCTTATCAAACTGGTGCTAATTTCTTGATCTTGGATGCTCTTGGAAGGATAAGATAAGCCTGGGTGTTCCTGAGAAACACGTGACGCCTTTAGACCTGTCGGATAGATAGCTTTGAAAGCCTCTGCAGCTATTGCAGCAGCTGCCCAAACATGCTCTCTAGCTGGGCAGGTGGTATATAACCTTGCAGCTTTAGTGCCTGTCACTCTTGAACTAGCTGCAGTGTGTGTCTGTTTCTCCTAGTTAAAGTCCTTTGAGAGAATATGGCCACTGACCAGACTCTCAGGGGCCTTCTCTGGAATTGTGGGTCAGAGCAGACTTTGAGAAGGTCAGTAAGTGGTAAGTGCGTTATAAACTTTTGGTTGGTTTGCAAAGTAGAGGATTAAGTGAATATTTGTCATCCCTTGTCATTTTAGATGTCATTTAGATAATAGAATGCTTTTGTTTCTAAATCATAATACTTTTTTTGTATGTCAGAACTACAAAACTGACTCCAACTTAATTTTATATGTGAAATAAATGCCCTTTACAATATTCAAGATATTTACCAAGTGTTTTTATGACAAACATTATCATTGTCTCTTCATATTTTTATAACAAGTGTATATTAAAGTAACATATGTTAAGTTGTAAATAAAATAACATGATTTATTATTTAATATGTTTAAAACATAATGCCAAATACCCTACCTTTTGCTGTGTACTGATATATGTAAAGGGTTGTAGCAATCTGATTCTGAGACCTCTCTATAGTAATAGATGCCATCACTTTATTATAAATTTGCCCACTGTAGAACTTCAGAGACAGTTGAATACTTTACATAGGAATTAATTTGCATAAAGTATGCCAAGCTAAGAAACACTTTAAACAAAGAATAGCTCTGTGCTATATTTCTGTGTACAGAGCAGTTGTATGACATAAAGCAGTTATGTGTCTGTGTGTTAGGGATGGCTTAAGAACATATTTGTTTTATACCTTTAACTATGAAAATCTTAAGTGTACAGAGTTAATCTGATGTTTAAAAATTATTTTATTTTTTTCTTTCCAGATCCAATCCCTTTATGGAACTTCTAAACATCTTTTATTAGTGGAGACATTATTTCCTACAAAATGAAGTCAACATTTTAATTTAAACCAGCATTTGTGTGGCTCTGATTCATCTGCTATGGTTCATAAAGCTTGAGATCTAAGGAGTACAGGCTCATTTGCAATGACAACATGACTAATAGTAAAGGAAGATCTATTACTAGTAAAACAAGTGATGGTCCGAGTAGTGGAGGAGGTTTTGTAGACTGGACTTTAAGTTTAAATACAATTCAGTCTGATAAGTTTTTAAACTTACTGTTGAGTATGGTTCCAGTAATTTACCAGAAAAATCAGGAAGACAGACACAAAAAAGCAAATGGCATTTGGCAAGATGGATTATCAAGTGCAGTACAGACTTTTAATAATAGATCTGAGCATCACATGGAATATCACAATTTCTCTGAGCAGTCTTTTCATGGCAATGATGGGCACACACTGTCAAGCTGTAATCCAAACTATGACGACTATGCCAACTACAATTACTGTGATGGAAGGGAGACCTCAGAAGCTACAGCCATGTTGCAACATGAAGATGTATCTAGTGAGGGTGAGGAAGATGTCATTGTGGAAACAAACCAAAAATTACCAAAGGAATCCAGTGGTGTCATGGCTCTGCAAATACTTGTGCCATTTTTGCTAGCTGGTTTCGGAACAGTTTCAGCTGGCATGGTTTTGGATATAGTCCAGGTGGGTTTTCCTCTTTGTTTAACTTCACTGTCTTTGTTGTTTAAAGTGCTTTATGTAGGTTACTAATCTCGAACATTTCCTTTAGATTTAATTTATCTCTTAGTAAAATGAGCTGATGCTGACTCTAGTAGAGAATCTGCTATTTTTGGTTGTTTTTGTTTGTTTTTCTTTAGAAGTTCTAAGAGAATAGTCTCATTTTTACTATGAAGTAATTCTCTTTAAAATATTACAATAGTAAAGTAATCCCCAAATGGGTAAATCCGTTAAAGGAAAAACTCAATTAAGTGCTGTATTTAAATTCTTCTTTATTTTTAAAGTAAAAATTAATATACACTGGTTAAAATGAATTCACACAATACAGAGTATTAAATAAAAGATAATAAGTCTTCCCTATTCATCTCCAAACCAAAACTCTCTTCCCCTCCAGAGGTTACCATTGTTGAGTTTGTTGTATATACTTGCAGACATTTTTCTATGCTTAGATATATACATATGGGCAGAGGGTTTTTTTTTAATAAAAATGAAATGCTATATATATTTTTCTTCAACTTATTTTCATTGCTTACTATATCTTTGACATCTTTCCAAATTAGTAACAAAGATATTCTGCATTTTAAATTGAGTGCTTGACATTTCATTGTATGTAGATACCAAAGTTTACTTACTCATTCTTCCATGCTGGTGCTATACTAAATATCCCTGTAAACATAACTTTACACACTTATGCTAGTATTTTCATAGGATAGATTTGAAAAATGGGATTGCTGGGTATTAGGGTAGGTGTATGTGTTTAAAATTTTATAGATTCTGTACTGTAAAATCGCCTTTTAAAAAGTTTGTACTAATTTATACCCCTGCCATCAATATATACTTTTATTTTTTCCATTCCTTTATCAACATTGGATATTCTTGATCCTTTTCATTTTTGCCTATTGGTAGGAAAATGTTATATTTTAATTAACTGCTTTAATTATTGTTTAACATCTTTCTTGTGTTTATTGGCCATTCTTATTTTTTCTTGAATCTATTTATTATATGAATTACTTTTCTGTATCTTTTTTTCCATTTAAAAAATGTATATGCCTTATTGATTTGTAGTTCTTAATGTAGTATGGTTATGAAGTTACCTATTACATAATTATCTTTCTAAAGTAGTAAATTGTTAAAATGTGGCATTCTGTTACTATCAGTTTTTATTCACCAGTCAGAGAAAGACTGATCTGGAAAAATGTTAAATGCATTAGCTTGTAATTTGTCCTTGTCTTTTCATTGTTTGCTTCTTAAAACAAATCTCAGGTCATTTGTAACTATGATGCTTTCAGCAAATATTTTTATCTAAATGGAAAACATACATAAATAGAAGTAAGTTTTCCAACATCATATGGAGAAAGTGTATGAAAATAACTGTGTTAAGAAATATATTGAATTTTTAAATAGACAGTAATACTAAAGGGGGACTAAACCTACCTGTCCACCTGAAATATAATTATTTCAACTTACACAGCTGATAAAATGAATAAGCAGTTTTTAGTTGACTTTTTTTTCTTTATATACCAATTATTCTGAAGAAACACTCAACATTTAGCTATGGAGTGATAACATCTATAGGAATAATATGTTAGACTTCAGATTGTCAGGCAGAATATTCACATAGCTCATTATATACATTCCTTTAGTGTCATGTTTACTTAATTTGTGATACTGTTTGAGAGAAAAACACATGTATAATCCTTTTATACTATTTTGAACTTTAACGCTGCTAGCCCTTAGGACTTTTATAAAGTAAAACTTCAGTCTTAAAATATTAAAAGCATAACATAAATGTTTTGAACATTTAACTCAAATGTACTTATAAAAAGTTTTTGTGAAATTTACACATACAGAGTATATGTATAGTTCAGTGACATTTTCCTGACACAAACAACCAGGCCAAGAAATAGACTCTTACCAGTACTTCATTAGTCTTCCTTGGCTTCATTTCAGTTGCTACTCTTTTTTCCCCATCACCAAATATAATCAGTAGTCTGATTTTATGATAAGTATTTACTTGTTTGTCTTTATAAGCTTTGTTTAGTTTTACTTAATTCTTTTTAGACTTTATACAATGGAAGTATAAAGTGTATATTCCTTTGTGTTTGGTTTCTTTTGCTCAATATTATGTAAGTTTTTTTAAACTGTAGTTCATTTTTATTGCTATATAGTAATCCAATATATGAATATATCACAATTTATCTACTTTAATATTGATGGACATTGGGATTAATGGTATTTCCAGACTTGGTGCACACGTGCATGGATTTCTATTGGGTATATATGTAGAAATGGAATTCCTGGGTCTTAGGATATGCAGATATTTAAATTTAATGTATATCAAATGGTTTTCTAAAGTGATTGTACAAGTTTACAGACTAGTTAGCCATGTCTGAGAGGTCCCATTGCTCTATATTCTTATTTATACAAAGTATCAGCAGTCTTTTTTAATGTTAGAAATTCTGGCATGTATGGAATGGTATTTCATTGTGGTTTTAATGGGGATTTCCCTGATGACTGATGTTTTTGGACCATTAGACATTACTGGTAATTTCCCTACCCATTTCCTGTTTAATTTTCTTTTTCTTATTGATTTGTAGGAGTTATTTGTATATTCTTATCATAAGCTCTTTAGTTATATGTATTACAAATATCTCTGTGGCTTTGCTTTATCGCTTTCTCAGTGGTGTGTTTTGATAAGCAAATGTTCTTAATTTTGATGTAGTCCACTTTCTCCTTTGCCAAGGTTTGTGCTTTTAGTCTCTAGTTTAAGAAATCTTTCCATATCCTGTGGTAATTAAGAAATATCCTCTTATATTGTCTTCTTTGAAGCTTTATGTTTTATATTTAGATCATTCCCTCCCATTTATTTTTATATAGAGTGTGAGGTAAGGGTTGTTTTTTTCTTTCCACATGGATTTCCAATTGTGTCTGTACTATTATATAAAATTTATTACAATCAATTGCTTGGTCTTGTTTCTAGGCTGTCTGTTCTGTTGCTTTGGCATATTTACATACTTGGCATGAATGTCACACTGTCTTAAATTTATCTAGTTTATAAGCCTTGATATATAGTAGAGAATGTCCTCTTCTTGTTTTTCTTCTTAAAGAGGTATTCTTTCCCCTTTGCATTTCTATGTAAAAGCTTGTAAATTTTCACACACGAAAAGTTGTTGCAATGGTGATTCATATTGCATTGAGTCTAGAGATAATTAGGGGGAGAATTGATTCTTTACAATGCTGAGCCTTCCAATACATGTACATGGAATAGTCCTCCACTTATTTAGGTCATCTGTAATTCCCCTTATTGATGTTTTATAGTTTTCGAATGCAGGTCTACATTTTTGTTAGATTCATTCCTAGTTATTTGATACTTTTTATACTATTGTGATAAAGTTCTTAAAGAAATTCATTTTCTGTTTGTTGCAGATATATATATATATATATGTATGTGTGTGTGTGTGTGTGTGTATATATATATATATATTTGTGCATGTGTATTGACCTTGTATCTAGCAATTTTGCAAATAGCATCACTTATTGAGGTTAATAATTTATCTTTAAATTCTTTGGAATTCCTTTGTCTTTTACTTCACTGCCTGTCTTCTTCACCATTATGTGCTATAAACTTTAATACATGTGACAGCATTAAATCCTTTAAGGGCTACATACCTCTAAAATGGTGGAGATCAGTGCCAGTTTTAAACAACCTAAACAGGTAAGGTTTGTCTTTGGTTCTGTCTTTTAGTCTGCTTGGACTGCTATAACAAAATACCATAGATTGGGTGGCGTGAACAATGGGAATTTATTTCTCATCGTTCTGGAGATTAGGAATTAAGTTCAAGATCAAGCTGCCAGCCTATTCGGTTCCTGGTGAGAGCTCTTTCTGGATTGCAAATGGCTGCTTTCTCCTTATGTCCTTGCATGCTGGAGAGAGAGAACTAGCTCTAGTGCCTCTTACTCTTACAATGGTACCAGCCCTATCAGATCAGGGTGCTATCCTTATGACCTCATTTAATTTATCATCTCCTCACAGGCCCTATCTCCAAACACATGGCGCTAGGGATTAGGGCTTCATCACAAATATAGGAGGTGGGAGGGTGGGGGTGGGGAGTGGGGAGGAGAGAGGCGGGGGAGGGGAGGAATGCAATTCAGTCCATACCTGGTGCTGTTAAAAGTGCCGCAAGGAGTAACACAGCCTTAAAGTAGTATTCTAAACTGTGACTGATGGCAGATTAGAGTAGCTTGCTTGGCCATCAACTCCCGTGCATTTAATAAGACATCCACTCCCTGTTTTATGTTAGACCTACTCTAGCCCTGCCTTTCTGCTTCCTACTTTTATTCTTCAATTATCAATCAGTTGGAGTTGTCTGTTTGCTGAGAAAATTTGTCAAGATCAGCTGTTTTGAATTGAAATTCAAAGACTGAGTTTTATAGATACTTCCTTATTTACAGGTGAGGGAATTGATGCTCAAGGAGCTCACTTAACTAGCAAATACAGGGTGGGAATTCAGATTTAGAAATTTTGCCCCAAAGTTTGTACCTTTTTATAGTAGTGGGAAATATAAATATATAGATTAGAAGTACAGTGTATGACTGAATTTTTGAGTACCTTTAGAGGTAAAAAGTCAGGGTGGGAATTCTGTAGAGGTAACAGAAAAGATGTACAGCGATATAGAGTGCCTGCTTTAGCACATTAAAGCTTATCCAAAGGACTAAGCTTTTGTTCCAATCTAACATACCTTTTGTGCTTTTGCCTTACAAAATCCATTTATTCATTCTGGGCTCTAAATTAAAGAACTTAGTAAAAGATCATGTAAGGCACCAATTAGAGTACTTGGGAGATAAATGTTCAGTAAGTGGTGTAATATTAACAAGTATTCATTGAGTGTTCTTTGTCAGTACATTGCATGAGTTATATTGTTTGATGATTATGAGGATGTTGAGATAGGTGATGTTATAATTCCACTTTACATATAATGTTTACAGATGATTTCCTTAAGGCCATACAACTGGTAAGTGGCTGAATTAAACTCAAGTTTGCTGACTCTAAAACTCATGCTTTGAACTACTGTTCTATCTCCTTGTTTATAGGGGAACATGTTTTATCTTTGGATCAGATTCTAGTTAGAATCTTTTGACTACTAAGAAATTGAAACCCAACTAACCAGTTAATTTAACCAGTAAAAAAAAGAATGTGTTGTGTTTTGTAACTGGGAAGAGCAGGTGTACAGTCTACCTCAGGTAAAACTAGGTCAGGGACTTAATTTTATGATTACCTTCTTTCAGTCTTTCACTTCAACTTCCATTTGTTTGCTGCCCTCATTCTTCCTATATATTCCTTGCATATAGCTGCTGATAGTTGTGGGGTTATATCCTTTTAGTTTCTTTTACAAAGAGGAAGAGTTATCCTTCTGCCTTCAGTTTAGAAAATTCCAGGAAAGAATTATGAAGTTACTTATCTTTGGTGACATGTTTTTATCCCTAGGACCAGTTGATGTGCCTGAGGGATTAGCTCAGTTTGAGTTACATTTCTGTCCCTGGGGGTAAATGGGCACTCAGATTAGTAATTTCACCAGGACCACAAAGACTAGGAATTTAACTGCTTCTCAAAGGAGAGGTAGTGGATATTGTTATAAGGCAAATGGAAATGCAAAAGATGGAAAAGTGTGCAGAAGAGGCAAGAGGTTTAGGGTGGTGACACCTTTAGGGTGGTGACACCTCACATATGGGACCTTGCTTCTCCAGCATCTTTCTGTTTATCTGAATAAGTGGTTCTCAGAGTGTGCTCCCTGAGCCAGAGCATCAGCAGCATCTGGGAGACACAGGTACACAAATTCTCAGATTCTGTTCCAGCTCTATTGAGTCAGAATGTGGTGAGGGGCCAGAAATTTGTTTTTACAAGCATTCCTGGTGATTTTGAATTGGCCTGATGTTTGAAAACTACTAATCTAAACTAATCCAAGTTCCTTTCTTACTAGTAAGTGAGATTGAGTTGGGTAGGTAGGCCATGTAGTCTGGTCCCGCAGAGGTCAGGCCTAATCCAAAAAAATATCCTAATGTCCAGTACAGAGCAGATATCCCTAATTCCATATTAAATGAATGAATGAAATAAACTCAATTATAAAAATTCCTGAATTTTGATGATCAAATTTAGAGTTTTAAATCATTGAACATGAGAATTGTAAATACCCTTAGAAATCATGTAGTCCAAGTTCCTTGTCTTTCCTTCCCTCACTAAAAATAAGCAAATAGCTTAAAGTGATTTGCCTAAGAATATATAGCTTGTAAGTGGCAGAGCCCTGTCCTATTCTCTATATAATGTGCTGAATGTGTATCTTGGATTGTCCATAGACTTAATCTATTATAAGAGTCTGTAAAAGGAGGTTAATATTAGCCACCTATCCATCTAAAAGAAATGTAAGTAAACTGAGCTAATAACTGGAACTTTCAGTAATTCCTAGGTAAATCTATACTTATCATTAGAATATTATTGAAAGCTGATGTCTACAAAACCCTGAGATCCTGTTATATTTTACAAAGACAATATTGTTACAATGCTGAAAAACATTCCTCTGAAGTAAACAAAAGAATAGCTCTCAAGTATTCCTTATTTTATTACTCTACTGCCAGTGCATTATATGTGTTTAGGAATTCACATGCAGTGATACAGTACCTGAGTCATATTTCTAATCCTGGAACAAAATACCAGTGTTTTTAAAGTCCAAAGAGAAGATGAGAGGACACTATCAATGTAAAACTAACTTTTGTCACCAGTTTCTCCATTCACAAATCCTGGAAGGTACCACCATGTTTGTTCTTCCTTATAAAGCATAGCTGTAGTTTTAGAGTTTGTATTAAAGATAAAATACCTCTTTTAATATAAAGGACCCCAGGAAAGCATTAACATTCCCTCTGATGTAATGGTTCTGGGTTTTATGTAAAAATAATACATGAACTTCCCCTTCTGGGAAGCTGCAGTAGATGTACTTTTACCTATCCCTCCCATTAAGTGCAAAAAAAACCCTGAAAACCTTATATAAAACAAATGTAAGAAGACTCTGAAAGGTGGAAAGAAGAAACCAGGTCAGCTAGGCCCCTTTTGTAACTAAGGAACAAAATAGTGATGATTTCCCTATTTTCCTTTTGCTTCATATATCCCAGACTTGGAGCTAATGAAGTCAGCAACCTGGAAATACCAACAGGTGCAGACAAAACAATAGCATGCTCTCACTAGCTAAAGGCCAGGGAAAGGGGCAAGACAGAAAACTTCTAGACAATAATTGTTCTACTCTAGCCAAACACTACAGAAAAAAATGTGTCTGTGACTCCACCCCTTCCAGCAAAGGCCCAATGGGGAGCTTAGACCTCAACCTTAAGAGGTTTTGGTGAACAACATGGATGAACCCAAAAAGCATTATGCTTAGTGAATTAAACCAGATAGAGAAAGACAAATAAGGTATCACTTACATTGGAAACTAAAAAAAAGCCAAACTCATAAGAACAGAGAATAGAATGGTGGTTGCCAGGGGTGGGGGTGGGTGGGAGAAATGGAGAGAGTTT
The DNA here is from genome assembly GCA_032199065.1 of Smutsia gigantea. Taxonomy (NCBI): domain Eukaryota; kingdom Metazoa; phylum Chordata; class Mammalia; order Pholidota; family Manidae; genus Smutsia; species Smutsia gigantea. The sequence goes on from JAVSCE010009167.1 coordinate 44,548, forward strand.
GATAGAAAGGTACAAACTTTCAACTGTAAGATGAGTAAGTTCTGAGGATCTAATGTATAGCATGTTGACTATAGTTGATAACACTGTATTGTATAATTGATATTTGCTAAGTGAGCAGGTTTTATGCATTCTCACCAAAAAACAAAAAGGTAACTGTGTGAGGTGATGGATGTATTAATTAATTTGATGGTGGGAATTCTTTCACAGTGTATGTATATCAAATTATCACATTGTACACTAAGTATTTTGCAAGTTTATTTAAGTATGTAAGTATTACAAGTATATAAGTGAATTTATATACTGTAGAGGCCAAGGACAAGCTTCTCCAAGATGTACCACTTTGGCATGCAGATTATGTCAGAGCTGAAAACTGTCAAGGCCCAAAAGATTCAGAAAGACACTTTGACCTTCCCTCAACTAAATGCACAAAAATAATTTAGACTGAGGAACTCTCCAGGAGGAGAGCTATCACCATAGGTAACTATAATATAATGTGAACTAGGTATAGTAGGCCATGAAGAAATATGGCTAAGCCTGTTTAAATTCCTCTCTGTGTCCCATTGTTTCTGTGTGGCCCATCAAGCATTTGATCACCAAACATTTACTCTTTGATATTCCTGTGAATTGTTTCCCTTTCCCTTTGAAGTCTCAGACTTTTAACCCCTTCTCCTTATTTCAGGATGGCATACATACCTCATTGTCCCTCATTGTCTTTGGAATCTGTGTCTAGATTCCCCATATAAATGTAATTAAACTTAGGGTTTTTTTTGTCTTATTAATCTGCCTCATGGCAATATGATTCTTAGACACCAGAACCTGAAAGGGTAGAGGAAAATTCTTCCAACCCAGCAATACTTAAAAGTATTTGTCAATTATATCTCAGTAAGCTGGGGAAAAATGTTGTAATGAGGTATCCTTACACTTTAGACAGAGTGGTACCAGAGAAGGACATGTAGCATACTGGGACTTTCATCTTTTGGCTGATAATGAGAGCCCCCTGATAGAACTGAAAGGAGAAATAGAAAAGTTCACAATTATAGATGGGAACTTCAACACCCTTCTCTTAATAACTGATAGGACTAGATAGAAAATCATCAAGTATATAGAACTCAACAACCTCATCAACTAACAAGATCTAATTGACATTTACAGAAAACTCCACCCAAAACCAATAGCATAAATATTCTGTTCAAGCTGTCATGGATCATATACCAAGATAAATCATATTCTGGGCCATAAACCAAACCTCAACAAAGTATTGAAATCATTCAGAGTATTTTCTCCAACCACAATGTAATCAAGCTAGAAATCAGGAACAGAAAGATAACAGGAAAATGTCTAAACACTTGGAAACTAAACAGTATGCTTTTAGGTAATCTGTGGGTCAAAGAGGAAGAAAAACAAAAAATGAAACAAAATATTGAACTGAATGAAATGAAAATACAACATCAAAATTTGTGAGTCATGAGTAAAGAAATACAAAGATGGAAATTTTTAGAACTAAATGCACACATTGGAATAAGGGAAAATCTTAAATCAGTAAGCTTCCATCTCAAACTTAGAAAAATATGGGCAAAATAAAGCCAAAGCAAGCAGAAGAAAGGAAATAATAAAAAATAAAAGCAAAAATCCATGAAATTAAAGCAGGAAAACAATATAGAATATCAAACAAATAGCTGGTTCTTTGAAAAGATCAATGAAACTGAAAATTTGTAGCAAGATTGACAATGAAAAAGAAAAGACATTATCAATATCAGAACAAATTGGAGATATCACTACAGATACTATAGACATCAGAAAGATAATAAAGTCCTACAAACAACTCTATACACATATATTTAACAAAACACTGGCAAATAGAATTCAGCAACATGTAAAATGAATTGTACACCATGAACAAGAGAGGTTTATTGCAGGAATGTAGGAATGCAGATCTCAGTATCTGAGAATTAATCAGTGTAATTCTCCATATTAACAGACTGAAGAAGAAAATCACATGATCATATCAACTGATGCAGAAAAACCATATGGCAAAATTCAACACCCGTTCATGATAAAAATTCTCAGATACATAGGAATAGAGGGAACCTTCCTCAACATTACACTTAATTGTGAAATATTGAATGCTTTTCCCCTAAGATCAGGTACAAGGCAAGGATGTATGCATTCATTACCTTCATTAACATAAGCAGTAAGGCATGCAAAGGAAATTAAAGGCATACAGATTGGGAAGGAAGAAGTAAAATCGTCCCTTTTTGCAGGTGACATGATTACCTACTTAGAAAATCCCAGAGACCCTACAGAAAAGCTCCTTGAACTGATAAATGAGTTCAGCAAGGTCATAGGATACATAATACATAGACAAATTCTGTTTCTATACACTAACAATGAATATGTGAACATTGAAATTAAGTACAGTACCATTTACTCAAAAAATAAATACATAGATGTAAATCTAACAAAACATGTACAGGACTTGTATACTAAAAGCTATAAAACACTAATGAAAGTAATCAAAGATGATCTAAATAAATGGAGAGACATGCCATATTCATGGCTTGGAAGACTCAATGTAATAATGATTTTCTCCAAATAGTTAAATGGGTTTAATAGAAAATTCAAAATCACAGCAAGATTTTTTTGTAGATATAGAAAAATTCTAAAATTTATATGCAAAGGGAAAGGAAAGAATATAGAATAGCTTTAAACAATTTGAAAGACAAAAATAAAGTAGGAGGGATCATTTTACCTGATTTCAAGCTTATTAAAATGGCTGCAGTAATCAAGACTGTATGGTATTTGTGGAGGGACAGACACATAGATCAATGCAGCAGAAAAGACAAACCAGAGATAGGCCTACACAAATATGTCCAACCAGTTTTTGACAGAGGTGAAAAAGGAATCCAATGGAGAAAAAATAGCCCTTCCAGCAAATGGTGCTGTAGCAAATTAGGCATCCATAGGCAACCTAAGTATCATACTTTATAGAAAAGTTAATTCAACATGGATCACACATTTAAGTACAAAATGTAAAACAAAAATTTTAGAAAAACACACAAGAAAATCTTCAGGATCTAGGGCTAGCCAAGGATTTCTTAGACTTGGTATCAAAAGCATGATCCATAAAAGGAAAACTGGATAAACTGAACATCAAGTAAAAATTTTGTTATGTGATGACCTTGTTAAAAGAGTAAAAAGCTGAACTACAGATTTGAAGAAAATATTTGCAAACCACTTATCTGAAAAAAGACTAGAATATATAAAGAACTCAAAACTCAGTAGTAAAATACCCTCCCAAAAAACTCAATTAGAAAAATTGGCAAAAGGCATAAAGAGAAATTTCACTGAAGAGTATGTACAGATGGCAAATAAATGTGAAAAGGTATTCAATATCTTCATCCACTAGGGAAATTCAAATGAAAACTAGACATTACTACACACCTATCAGAATACTTACAGTAAAAAATAGTAATAATATCAAATGCTGTTAAACACGTATAGAAAACAGCTACTCATACACTGCTGGTGGGAATTTAAAATGGTACAGCCACTCTGGAAAACACTTTGACAATTTCTTAAAAAACACCCATAAATACCTAACTAAACATTAACTGTTATATAGCCTAGCAATTGCATTCCTTGGCATTTATCCCAGAGAATGAATTTACATTCACACAAATCCTGTACATGAGTGTTTATAACTGCTTTACTCATAATAGCCAAGAACTGGAAACAACCCAGATGTCCTTCAACAATTGAATGACTAAACAAACTCTGGTAAATCCATGTGATGCAACATTCCTCAGCAATAAAAAGGAACAAACTATTGATACATGCACCGACCTAGATTAATCCCAAGAGAATTATGCTGGGTGAAAAAAGCCAATCTCAAAAGGTTATATTACTTCATTTATGAAACATTCTTGAATTGACAAAATTATAGAAATTAAGACTAGATTAGTGACTTTCAGGGATTAAGAAGGTGTTAGGAGTGGAAAGAAGTGGATGTGGTTATAAAAGGGCAGCAGGCCAGATCCTAGTTGGGATGGAATTGTTTTGTATCTTGACTATATCAATGTCAAATCATGGTTGTGATATTGTCCTATAATTTTGAAAGATGTTGCCATTCGGGGAAACTGGGTATAGGGTATATGAGATCAATCTCTCTCTCTGTACTATTTCTTATAACTGTGAATCTACAATTACTTCAAAATAAAAGGCTGAATGAAAACAGTAATATATGTGTCTGTTAAAGCATATTTAACCTCTATGAAAGAATATATAATGAAGAAATCTCTCTCCTTCTGTATGTACCCTTCCCCTCTTCCCTTTCCTAGAAATTACTGTTTTTTCTGTTTCTCCTTCAATAGACCTTAAATGCATGTATATGCATATGTAATATGCTAATATATATATTTGCTTAAAAAACACAAACAAAAAAATCCTACAGTGATGATCTTCACCTTGCTTTTCTTAATTTATCTTGTAGCTTCCATATGGTACACAGAGATTAACCAAATTCTTCTCCAACTACCTAACACTCTGTTGCAAGGATGTATCATTATGTTTTTTAAACCAAGTTACCTAATAAAAGGGATTTAAATTGCCTCAGATCTCTTGCTATTAGGAACAATGATGAAATAAAATCATCATATATATATTTATGTGTGTGTGTGTGTGTGTGTGTGAGTTTAAACTCACGTTCAAGTTTATCTGTAGGATAAATTTGATAAAAACCTGTAAGTTAGTGTTCTGAGTTGAAAATTATATGCATTTTATGTTATATAGATGTGCATCTCCCTACTTGATAGATATTGCCAATTCCTCAAAGAGTTAAACCTTTACATTCTTATCAATAATGTAATAGAGTGCATATTTCCTATACTCTTACCAATAGAGTACTATCCAACTTTTTGATCTTCACCAATCTCACAATGAAAATTTATCATCTTTTAATTTGCATTTTTTAAATTATTAATGAGGTTGGTCATTTTGTGATATGTTTGTAGTGAATGGGTTTAGTTTTTTAATATAAGTTAAAATGAGAAATAAAACTTCTCCAGATTTGGAATATGTATATGTATATATTTCTTAAGATTGTATAAACTGGAGAAGATTCAAGATGGAGGCATGAATGGTGAGACAGAGAATTTGTCCCAAAACCACATATAGTATGAAAATATAGTTAATACAACTAGCCCTAAAACAGCAACAGGGAAGAAGGCTACACCAGGCTGCAACAGACCTCAAGAACAGAGCAGACCTCACAAAACAGGGTAACATATGAAAGCCTTGATCCAGTGGGACCCAAATCCTTCCCCCACCCCAGCTCACCGGTGGGAGGAAGAGAAACAGAGCAGGGAGGGGGTGGAAACCTTGAACCAAACACCCAGCCATGGAGGTCTGCTTTGGACCACAAACCTACATTGTGTGGTGCTCTGGAGGTTGCTGGGGTGGGGAACTGGGACAGGTGGAGTGCTTGAGAGACTGAGATTCTGGCCATTTGTGGAGGACAGGGATCCACATCTGGCCACTCTGGGACAAAGGAAAGGCATGCGGTCTGAGAGGCTTCCTAGCAGCAAGAGGGCTGCATAAGAGGCGGGCTTTGTAAGGAGCTTGCTACGCAGGAGAAGGAATAGGTGGACAAGGTAGTCTGGGTGTGCTCTGCCCAGCAGGTTGGGAACTTTGAGGAACTCCAGGCACTCCATCCCCCTGGCTGCCTACTCAGCTATATGGCCCCCCACTGTGATAGGCAGCCTGCTGTGCCTTCCTCCTGGCCTGCTGGCACCTGCTCACAAACCAGCAGTCACTGCACTGGCGTCAGGCCAGCCAGAGGGAGGCCCCACCTACAACAGCTAGAGATGCCAAGCATGGAGGCTTACACCTGTGTGCTCAGCCCACTGGCTCTGATACTGGAGACAGGCACCGCTGATGGGAATCAGGGAACAAGATCTTTCCTCCCCCCAGGCAACAGTGCCGCTCTCCTATGACCCCAACCTCACTCTAGGGGCTGCGCAGCTCCAGAGACAAGCTCCTGGGCAGTAGACGGTACCACATAGAATTATGAAACGTCACAGGAGCCTGGTTCAGACCAAAATCTCACAAACTCCAGAAAAAGGGCCAAATGAAACTGAATTCACTGATCTTCTTGAAAGGGAGTTTAAAATAAAAATCATAAACATGCTCATGGAGGTACAGAAAAATATTCAAGAACTCAGGGATGAATTTAAGACAGAGATTCAATCATTAAGAAATTCCATATCTGAAGTGAAACATACAATGGAGGGATTTAAAAGGAGATAAGATGTAGTAGAAGAGACAGGAAATGGAATAGAAATTAGAGAAGAGGAATACAAAGCGGCTGAGTCACAGAGAGAAAAAAGGATTTCTAAGAATGAAAGAATATTGAGAGAACTGTGTGACCAATCCAAATGGAACAATATCCACAATATAGGGGTACCAGAAGAAGAAGAAGAGAGAAAAAGGAATAAGAAAGTGTTATTGAGGAGGTAATTGCTGAAAACTTCCCCAATCTGGGGAAAGAGATAGTCTCTCAAGCCATGGAGTTGCACATATCTCCCAACACAAGAGACCCAAGGAAGACAACATCAAGACCTATAATAATTAAAATGGCAAAGACCAAGGATAAAAACAGACTTTTAAAAGCAGCTCGAGAGAGATAAAAGATCACATACAAAGGAAAACCCATCAGACTATCATCAGATTTCTCAACAGAAATCTTACAGGCCAGAAGGGAGTGGCATGATATATTTAATGCAATGAAGCAGAAGGGCCTCGAATCAAGATACTCTACCCAGCAAGGTTATCATTTAAATTTGAAGGAGGGATTAAACAACATTCAGATAAGCAAAAGCAGAGAGAATTTACCTCCCACAAACCACCTCTACAGTGCATTTTGGAGGGACTGCTATAGATGGACGTATTCCTAAGGCTAAATAGATGTCACCAGGGGAAATAAAACCACAGCAAAGTAGAACAATTAATTACTAAGCAGATGCAAAATTAAATCAACTACCCCCAAAGTCAATCGAGGGATAGACAAAGAGTACAAAATATGATACCTAAAATATAAAGAATGGAGGAGGAAGAAAAAGGAGGAAAAAAGTAGAACCTTTAGGTTGTGTTTATAATAGCATATGAAGTGAGTTAAATTAGACTGTTAGATAGTAAGGGAATTACACTTGAACCTTTGGTAACCACGAATCTAAAGCCTGCAATGGCAATAAGTACATACTTATCGATAATCACCCTAAATGTATAGGGTCTGAATGCACCAATCAAAAGACATAGAGTCACTGAATGGATAAAAAAAAAAGACCCATCTATATGCTGCCTACAAGAGACTCACTTCAAACCCAAAGACATACACAATCTGAAAGTAAAGGGATGGAAAAAGACATTTCATGCACCTATTGGGAGAAAAAAGCAGGAGTTGTAGTACTTGTATCAGACAAATTGGACTTCAAAAGAAAGAACATCACAAGCGACAAAGAAGGACATTACATAATAATAAAGGGGTCAGTCCAGCAAGATGATATGACTATTATAAATATCTATGCACCCAACACAGGATCACCTACATATGTGAAACAAATACTAACAGAATTAAAGGGGAAATAGAATGCAATGCATTCATTTTAGGAGACTTCAACACACCACTCACTCCAGAAAATAAATAGAAAGAGGCACTGAACAACATATTAGAGCAGATGGGCAAATGGACATCAGCAGAACACTTCATCCAAAAGAAAAAGGATACACATTCTTCTCAAGTGCACATGGAACATTTTCAAGAATAGGTCATATACTAGGCCACAAAAAGAGCCTCAGTAAATTCAAAAAGATTGAAATTGTACCAGCCAGCTTCTCAGATCACAAAGGTATGAAACTAGATATAAATTATGCAAAGAAAACGAAAAAGCCCACAAACACATGGAGGCTTAATAACATGCTCCTAAATAATCAATGGATCAATGACCAAATAAAAACAGAGATCAAGCAATATATGAAGACAAGTGACAATAATAATTCAACACCACAAAATCTGTGGGATGCAGTGAAGGCCATGCTAAGAGGGAAGTATATTGCAATACAGGCCTACCTCAGGAAAGAGCAATCCCAAATGAACAGTCTAAATTGACAATTAATGAAACTAGGAATGGAAGAACAAATGAGGCCCAAAGTCAGTAGAAGGAAGGACATAATAAATATTAGAGCATACATAAATAAAATCAAGAAGAATAAAACAATAGAAAGAATCAATGAAAGCAAGAGCTGGTTCTTTGAGAAAATAAAGAAAATAGATAAGCCCCTAGCCAGACTTATCAAGAAAAAAAGAGAGTCTACACACATAAACAGAATCAGAAATAAGAAAGGAAAAATCACTATGGACACCACAGAAATACAAAGAATTATAAGAGAATACTATGAAAAATTATATGCTAACAAACTGGATAACCTTGAAGAAATGGACAACTTTCTAGAAAAATACAACCTTCCAAGGCTGACCCAGGAAGAAACAGAAAATCTGAATAGACCAATTACCAGCAAGAAATTGAATTGGTAGTCAAAAAACTACCTAAGAACAAAAGGCCTGGACCAAATGGTTTCCCTGCTGAATTTTATCAAACATTTAGTGAAGACCTAATACCCATCTCCTTAAAGTTTTCCAAAAAGTAGAAGAGGAGGGAATACTCCCAAACTCATTCTACAAGGCCAACTTCACTCTAATACCAAAACCAGGCAAAGACACCACAAAAAAAATTGCAGACCAATATCCCTGATGAACGTAGATGCAAAAATACTCAACAAAATATTAGCAAACCAAATTAAAAAATACATCAAAAAGATCATCCATCATGGTCAAGTGGGATTCATCCCAGGGATGCAAGGATGGTACCACATTTGAAAATCCATCAATATCATCCACCACATCAACAGACAGAAGGACAAAACCACTTGATTATCTCCACAGATGCTGAAAAAGCACTTCGACAAAATTCAACACCCATTCATGGTAAAAACTCTCAACAAAATGGGTATAGAGGGCAAGTACCTCAACATAATAAAGGCCATATATGACAAACCCATAGCCAACATTATACTTAACAGCAAGAAACTGAAAGCTTTTCCTTTAAGATAGGCAACAAGACAAGGATGCCCACTCTCCCCACTTTCATTCAACATAGTTCTGGAGGTCCTAGCTATGTTGAATGAAATCAGACAACACAAAGAAATAAAAGGCATCTAGACTGGTAAGGAAGAAGTCAAACTGTCCCTGTTTGCTTAGGGCATGATATTGTATATAAAAAACCCTAAAGAATCCACTCCAAAACTACTAGATCTAATATCTGAATTTAGCAAAGTTGTGGGATACAAAATTAATATACAGAAATATGTTGCATTCCTATACACTAACAATGAACTAGCAGAAAGAGAAATCTGGAAAACAATTCCATTCACAATTGCATCAAAAAGAATAAAATACCTAGGAATAAACCTAACCAAGGAAGTGAAAGACCTATACTCTGAAAACTACAAGACACTCATGAAAGAAATTAAAGAAGATACCAATAAATGGAAACAAATCCCATGCTCGTGGATAGGAAGAATTAATATTGTCAAAATGGCCATCCTGTGTAAAGCAATCTACACATTCAATGCAATCCCTATGAAAATGCCAACAGCATTTTTCAATGAACTAGAGCAAATAGTTCTAAAATTCATATGGAACCACAAAAGACCCCAAATAGCCAAAGCACTCCTGAGAAGGAAGAATAAAGTGGGGGATAATGTTCCCTGACTTCAAGCTCTACTACAAAGCCGCATAATCAAGACAATTTGGTACTGGCACAAGAACAGACCCATAGACCAATGGAACAGACTTGAGAGCCCAGATATAAACCCATGCATATATGGTCAATTAATATACAATAAAGAAGCTGTGGATATACAATGGAGAAATGACAGCCTCTTCAACAGCTGGTGTTGGCAAAAACTGGACAGCTACATGTAAGAGAATTAAACTGGATTATTGTCTAACACCATACACAAAAGTAAACTCAACATGGATCAAAGACCTGAATGTAAGTCATGAAAATATAAAGCTCTTAGAAAAAACATAGGCAAAAATCTCTTGGACATAAACATGAGCAACTTCTTCATGAACATATCTCCCCCAGCAAGGGAAACAAAAGCAAAAATGAACAAGTGGGACTATATCAAACTAAAAACTTCTGTACAGCAAAGGACACCATCAGTAGAACAAAAAGACATCCTACAGTATGGGAGAATATATTCATAAATGACATATCCGGTAAGGGGTTGACTTCCAAATTATATAAAGAGCTCACACACCTGAACAAACAAAAAGCAAATAAGCCAATTAAAAAATGGGCAGAGGAGCTGAACAGACACTTCTCCAAAGAAGAAATTCAGGTGGCCAACAGGCACATGAAAAGATGCTCCACATCACTAGTCATCAGAGAAATGCAAATTAAAACCACAATGAGATATCACCTCACACCAGTTAGGATGGCCAACATCCAAAAGACAACAACAACAAATGTTGGCAAGGATGTGGAGAAATGGGAACCCTCCTATACTGTTGTTGGGAATGTAAATTAATTCAACCATTGTGGAAAGCAATATGGAGGTTCCTCAAAAAACTAAAAATAGAAATGCTATTTGACCCAGGAATCCCACTCCTAGGAATTTATCCTGAGAATGCAGGAGCCCAGTTTCAAAAAGACATATGCACCCCTATGTTTATCGCAGCACTATTTACTATAGCCAAAAAATGGAAGCAACCTAAGTGTCCATCAGTAGATGAATGGATAAAGAAGAGGTGGTACATATACACAATGGAATACTATTCAGCCATAAGAGGAAAACCAATCCTACCATTTGCAACAACATGGATGGAGCTAGAGGGTATTATGCTCAGTGAAATAAGCCAGGCGGAGAAAGACAAGTATCAAATGATTTCACTCATCTGTGGAGTATAAGAACAAAGCAAAAACTGAAGGAACAAAACAGCAGCAGACTCATGGAACCCAAGAACGGACAAACAGTTACCAAAGGGAAAGGGACTGGGGAGGGTGGGTGAGGATTGAGGGATAAGGGGGGAAAAGGGGCATCACAATTAGCATGTATAATGTATGGGTGGGGGACATGGGGAAGGTGGTGTAACACAGAGAAGACAGGTAGGGGTTCTATAGCATCTCACTACACTGATTGACAGTGACTGTAATGGGGTATATGGTGAGGATTTGATAATGGGGGGAGTCTAGTAGCCATAGTGCTGTTCATGTAATTCTACATTAATGATAGCAAAAAAAAAAAGATTGCATAAACTTCTTTGCCAGTTAGATTTTCAAAAACCTTTTTCTGTTTATTTTTGAGTTAGGACTCTATGGATGTGTTCCTCAACTTACTTTATTTCAATGAATATTGTTAATATTTATTACTATGATGATGTGTTGTTACTCATCATCACCACCACCACTGCCATCTCTAAAGGAGACGTAAAGCCACTAGCACAGCAGAATTCTTAACTCATCATAAAACATGGACAAAATTGTTTGTTAGTGTTTTGACAGGTTAAGGAATCTGGGATGCCACTGGATCCCCAGGGCTTTTGTGGGTATTTTTTTTTGAGGCCCATCCTTAATTGGCTTGAACTCTGGAGGGATTCCCTTGTGAATCTCTTGAACCAGGATTTACCAAAGACTGATCTGATAAACATTCCTCAGCTCTCTTTAGGCTGTACTTCTGCACCTATTTGGAACAATCTACAGGGAAACTTTGGAAACAAACTGAATTTTTCTTTAATATATATGATGAATTAAAGTTTTAATTTCCTTACCTGTCTTGGTATTAATGACAAGACTGTGTTCTTGATATTTTTGGCATAAATTAATAGGCTTAGTCCATAAAGCCTCTTACTGGGAAAATCACCTCTTAATAGCATTTATAAAAATAGCACTTTATTAAGTAATTTGTATGGTCCTTTCAGTTTATAAAGTACTTTAATATCTGTTATTTTCACAATCATGGTATTTCCCCAAAGACTAGACAGGGCAGATAGTACCTTCATTTCATAGATGAAGCAATAGAGATCGGAAAGATACGTGACTCAACAAAGAACAATAAATGCTGGCGAGGATGCTGAGAAAGGGGAACCCTCCTACACTGTTGGTGGGAATGTAAATTAGTTCAACCATTGTGGAAAGCAATATGGAGGTTCCTCAAAAAACTCAAAATAGAAATACCATTCAGTAACTCCACTCCTAGTAATTTACCCAAAGAAAAGAAGATCCCAGATTAAAAAAGACATATGCACTCCTATGTTTATCACAGCACTATTTACAATAGCCAAGAAATGGAAGTAACCTAAGTGTCCATCAGTAGATGAATGGATAAAGAAGATGTGGTACATATACACAATGGAATATTATTCAGCCATAAGAAGAAAACAAATCCTACCATTTGCAACAACATAGATGGAGCTAGAAGGTGTTATACTCAGTGAAATAAGCCAGGCAGAGAAAGACAAGTACCAAATGATTTCACTCATTTGTGGAGTATTAACAACAAAGCAAAACTGTAGGAACAAAACAGCAGCAAACTCACAGACTCCAAAAAGGGACTAGTGGTTAACAAAGGGCGAAGGAGGGGGGGCGGGGAGGAAGGGACAAGGGGATTAAGGGGCATTATGATTAGCACACATAATGTAGGGGAGTCACAGGGAAGGCAATATAGCACAGAGAAGACAAGTAGTAACTATTGCATCTTACTATGCTGTTGGACAATGACTGCAATGAGGTGTTGGGGAGGGACTTTATAATTTAGGTGAATGTAGTAACCACAACGTTGCTCATGTGAAACCTTCATAAGATTGTTTATTAATGATACCTTATTTAAAAAAAAGATACATGACTCATCCAGGATCACACAGCCAGGTTATGACAGATCCATGCCTAGAATCACACTTTTTCTAATTTCCAAGTTAGTGTTCTTTTTATGATCCTCTGTTCTGCAGCCTCTTGTCTCACACCCTAAAATGGGGATCAGAACATGGGATGAGTCAAACCTCCTGAGCTCAATACTAGGTTCCATCTCTTGACCTTGGGGAAATCACTTCTCTGAATCTATATTTCTTCACTGGTGAAATTAAATAATAATATCACTGTAATATTCTAGTCGAGTTGTTGTAATTACTAATGGTACCAAGATTCAAATCCATGTTTATCTGTGCTCCTAAACATTACATATACTGAATCTTGCCATCATAAAGGGATAAAGTGAAATTTAAGAGTAGCAGAGTTGTGTAGCAAGCTAGGTGTATTTCAGGCTGTAGTGACTGTATCAGCTGTCATTCCCAATTCCAACTAAATCTTCTAAAGTAATTCAAAGCATCAGAGCTCTGGAGAATGGGGTTAAGCTAAGTGTTCACTGATTAAGTGACCTGTGTCATTCAAAATGTAGATGCATCATTGGAAAAAAGGCTGAGATTTTTAGAAATATCTTTTTTCTAAAGTATTTGTTTAAAGACTGTCAGAAAATTCTATCTTTTTTCCTTACAGCACTGGGAAGTGTTCAAAAAAGTAACAGAAGTTTTCATTTTAGTTCCTGCACTTCTTGGTCTCAAAGGGAACTTGGAAATGACATTGGCATCCAGATTATCCACTGCAGTAAGTTTTTCCTACCTCTAAGTATATATATTACCTACACTGTTTGTATTAAGGAGAATTTGTGTCAGGAAAAAAATTTTCCGTCTATCTGATAACTTTCTGGACCTCAGAGGCATGCAAGTAATTATGTCATGATGTCATACCATGAAAGTTTTCTAGGTTGTGTAATCTGAGAATTATAGGCCCTCCTTTTTCCCAAGAAGAAATAATATGCTTGCCTCCTTTTATTCCAGGGCATCCTGGCAGTTAGTATCAGTGCTGAAGACATGGGAAAAGTCAAATGTTGAGATTCTTTATGGTTCATTGGTTGGGTTGATTGTTATTTAAACTTTTTGTGATTGTAAAAGTAATACATGCTTAATGTGAAAACTGAAGAGCAGAGAAAAAGTATAAAGAAGGAAATTTATCATCAGCGATATCCATATGAAGGTACATCATGATCATCTTTCCATATCAATAAGTGCAGACCTATGTTATTTTTACTAGCTATGTACTTTTTTGTTGCATACCTCTACTACAGTTTAATTCATCATTCATTATTAGATATATAGGCTCTTTCTAATGTTTTGCTGTTAAAACAATATTGTAATAAATATTCTTATACATACATTTGTCCATTCTTATTCTTTCTGGCAAATTCTAGGATTGTAGTTACTGTTCAGAAAAAAGAATGTATATCTCTAAGGCTTTACCTGCATATGATAAATTGTCATCTAGAGAGGTTAAACATTTTTGAAAATACTTCCTTTAGTAGGGCTCTGAGAGTTTTTTTAGAAGCCAAAAGGACACTGATTTCTCACTATAACATTCTTTGGGAGTTTACCATTGTGGAACCAAGTTATGGTTAAAACTATGTAATTAGTGAGGTTCATTTCAATGAGCCATCTGCCCACTGAATGTTAGCCAGAAATTAACTAAACCATCAGAGGATATTACTAATTGCAGTGCCTTTAGCATATAAAGGTTTTTTTTTTCTCTTTAAAGTAGCTACAGCAATGAATCCATCTATGAACTAGGGGAAAAAAATTTGTGTATCTAACGGTAACCAAGATATGGGAGCTGAACGACTGTGGTGTTCCAAGAAACACCTCTCCTTGGATGAGAGCACTCTCTCCATCTCCTTCCCCCTCACCATTTCCCCCCAGGCACCTGTGAGTTCCCTCTGTTTCTTGAGTGAAGCAGATGCTTAGAAATGAAATGCATTAAATAATGCTTTTTTTTAAATTATTGACTTGTTAATTAAGAGGAAATGCTGCATGTGCCCTATGGAACTTTCTAAGCCCCTTCCTTATATAAAAGGTCATATAACCATGCTCTACCTAGGACAATAAGGAAATGTTGGGATATTAGTGAGCTCTCATAATGTTCCAGGACTGTGCTAACTGCTCTACAAGGATATCTTATAATAATCCTCTGAGATAAGCACTATTATTCCTATTTTACAGAGGAGGAACTGAGGCTTAGAAAGGTGAACTATTTTCCTGAGGACACAGAGCTTGTAGGTAATGGAATAAGTTACATTCCAGAACATTCCCAGTTCCCTGCACAGGATAACTGTCAGAGTTTATAAAACCAGAGTTTAAATAACAGCAGTAACAAAAACCTAATAGTTTTCTCCTCTACATTGTAAGGATATTCTCCTAAGGTCTTGGTCTTAGCTAATAGACCATATTTTTGGTCTATTATTTTTAAACTTTTGATATTTTAATATTTTAAAACTTTTGATATTCATTATTCTAAAAAATTATTATTTAATGATATAATACTGTTGCTTATCTCTGTAGTTAGTTGGAGAGCTAGAATTGTCTGGGCATAGCCATTAGGCACAAGGGTGGAACCAAATCTTACAGAGTAGAATTACTTTGGTAAATTAACTGTAGTCTATAATTTTGCATGTAATCATTATAAAGGGACTGGAGAATAATAGAAACTAAGGCTCCTTGGACTAGAGCACAGAAGTGTAAGATGATCCTGGAACATCTTGTGGTGCCAGAAAGTAATGTTTTAAAAAAAGATGGGAACATGCCAAAAGTCTACAGAGTAACATACTAGCCATATCTGGGACAGTTTGAACCATAAAATAAATGTTAGTTACATATTATAACCTAGGTCATTAGAGTCCATTAGTATATAGATGAATAAAAAGGCAGGCAAAGTGCTTGCTGTGGTAATATTTACACAAATAGTTTCATATATTAATAAGGACTATAAGAAAATAAAACGGTAATATGATGAAGGATGACTCATGAAGGCTATTTTATATTAAGTGGTTGGGGAAGACTTCTCTGAGAGGTGATGTGTAAGCTGGCACCTGAATAAAAAAAAAATTAAAGTAAACCTAAATAATAGAAGTGAGTCAGTCATATCAAAATCTGGGGAAAAAACATTCTAGGTTACTGTTGTATCTAATCAGTGTAATGAAGTCAGTGTAATAATGCCAGATATTTACACACATACTAGACAGGTTCAATTTTACATTTCGGCCTAGGGCAGGAGTACAAATAGGACCATATAATGTATGTCTACATAGTTTTAAATTATACAACAAGCTTACAAACTTAAAAATAAAACATCTTTCCACACTGGCAAATATATCCTTATGAAGATCTAGAAGCCCAAGATCAAATTATGAATTCTTGGACTTCTTGGTTTCTGTTTTGGAACATGGTGTCATGGCAAGAGCCAGCTCCTGGTCTGAGACCTGTATATCTGGAGCATAACCTGGAAAAGACAATGAGGCACAGGCTTTGGCCAGGCACACCACTTGGGCCCTATGTTCTCCTCACCTTGTGGTATGTGACATAGTTAAAGAAGGGCCAAAAATGGGGTCCTTTAAGCCATGTGTCTCTGAGCTAAGCTCCTCTTACCAGATTCAGAGTACTACCTACCGATTCTAGCTTTCAGGAGTGAAAACTTCTTTCCGCATAAGGAAAATTTCATGACATAAAAAGAGATTTTGAAGCTGCCCTATGTGTACTTCTGCAAGATATTTTTAAAAGGTGGAAGAGAAGTTACGTATTAAAAAAGTTTGCTTGAACAAAATGGTCTTAATATTATACTCTGAGGGTAACAATAACAGGAATTAATAATAACCAGTAGTTGTTTACAGAGAAAGTTGCTTTACTGGAATCTTCTAAGTAACCAAAGGGACATAACCTTGAAGTGTACAAGTACTTATTTCTTACATAATATCTGCTGTAAAAGTCCTGTCATTCTGCTCTTGAGAAGATCCTGAAATTGGCAAATAAAAGCTGAGCTATAGATGAAAATTCATTACTTTTTTGGTGTCTTGGAACCTCACTTCATTGTTACACTTTTAGACCCACAGTTTTAAAGACAAGTTTTTCTCAAGTGATGTTGTAAGGCAATAAGCACATGTAAAAAATTTTTAATAAAAAAATATACGTTAGAGCAACAATCATAGACTTATCTGAATATATTTAGAAGGCATCATCAAGCAGTGTATAAAACTTCAGTTTATGGAATTATTTCAATGAAATTGCATTGCCACTATCAGACAAATCTTCAAAACTAGGAATTAAAGAGGAGGTAAGTCTTTTATCAATTATATAAGAGTAAAGAAAGCCTAGCAATCTGGCAACACCTCCATTCTCAGAAGTATCTAAACAGACAAAACTAGCAATCTTGATTTTCTGATGACTTTGTTTGAAAGTAGGTGTCTATATAGTATTACATACTTGAAGTATAGTGACCACAGGATCAATCTAGCAGTTCTCAATGCTAACAAATTATTTCTGAAAAGTTTAATAATAAAACAAAAATTTTACATTTGATTAAATTTCATGTTTATTCTAGTATCTACAGAAGTTTGTGTATATTGCTGACATTTTGTATCAACTGAATATTGATTTTAACATTTGGCCATTTGGCATCCAGCTGAAATGTGTGTCCAGTGTATCTCTAGCTTTTGTCCTAAGAGCAAAACAAAAACTTTTGTGTAACTTTACTAAGGTTTTCAGAGTTACTGAAACTATATATATATATATTCCATCTGCCATCTTTTCCTAGTTAACCTACACTTGAATTATGTTCTAAGAACTGGTGGGATTTCTAAGTAGAACTCAAGTCAAAAGACTTTTTGGCATAAGAGGAGAATAAAGAAGAGGATTTGGAAAACTGAAGTGACAACTTTAAAGGAGAAGTGTTTAGAATGAGATTTTAAAGGTGGCTTTAGTTTCATTTTGTTGGAAAATGAACTTTGTTCAGATAAATATAGTTAAACATACAAGCATTTAAGCAACTAGATAATGTTGTCCAGAACACTGAAATTTTGGCTAGCTTACCTCAAAATACTTTTAAAAGCAACATTCTTGAGCATTACCCAGCACTTATTTAGATTCAAATAATAGATTACACACGCCAGTCCATTTCAAAATAGGCCCTGCCGTAGGGAATCTGGTTAAAAAAAAGATGTTGCAAGTTAAATTCTGTTTAATTTGATTGCTTATTACCATTTAAACTGAATGTAAGTTTAATCTTTTCTTTTTATTTAAATTTTAGTTTATTTGTTTTGTGTCTGTATTTAATATTAGATATGCTCCTCAACCATCTGAATATATTTATTTATTCATATTTTAGAGAGGGGAAGCTGATTAGGAATTTGCACATGGGAGAAGCCTGTCAACCACAGACTTGACCGAAGGGTGATCTAGCTCAGCCCTTCACTGGGGAGACAGGGATGGAGTTGATGTCTTCCATAGGTCAAGAATTGTGTCACTGATTTTAAGGTATTTAAACCATAATTGGGAAGGAATTACTCAGTTCTGAGCAATTAAAAGACCAAAATTAGGTGAATATACCATGTTATCATAGCTTGATGCCACAATTTACTACTTTTCCAATTACTAACTTCTTTACTTTTATTTTTTGAGCCTATTTGAGATAGAAACGTCCCAGACAATGCCAAGGGCCAAAGGCAGGATTGTTGTTGATATGTTAGATCAGTGGTTGTCAAAGTACAATCATCAGCATCAGCAACTTGTTAGAAATTCAAATTCTCGGCCACACTCTAAAGCTACTGAATCAGAAACTCTGGGGGTCTGGTTTAGCAAACTGTACTTTACAAGCTCTTCAGACAATTCTGATACACTTCAAAGTTTGAGAACTACTGTGTTAATGAACAGCATGGGACCAAAATCACAGGCATGAGATCACCTTGTGGGGCATTGTAAGGACTTTGGCTATTGTGTGAAATGGGAAGCCATTAGAAGGTTTTGAACAGAGGACTAAAGTGATCTGATAGATATTTTTAACAGATTATTTTGACTATTATGTTGAGACAAAGCTATAGGGGGCCAAAGGCCTGATGCAGGAGACAAGTTGAAAGTGTGTTGCATTAATACAGACTACATATAATGTTGGCTTGGATCAGGGTGATAGCAGTGGAGGGAGTAAAACATAGTTGGAGTCCAGGACTATTTTCTGAGAGAGCCAACAGAATTGGCTGATGGATTAGCTGAAATTAAAGACCAACCATAGTCACTTGAAAATTTCTCTGGATTTGAGAAGAGTAAAAGTAAACACATTAGTAGATGAAAAAGTAGTAACTTGTATCATCAAGCTATGGTAACATGGTATATTCATCTGGTTTATGGTGCTTTAATGGCTAATAAAATTTGACCTCCAGTTTGCTAGGCAGAGTACTACCATTCTTATAGAATGCTTGAGACATGTTGTCTATATTCCAATTCTGATGCTCTGTTGGCTGTTAAAGCAGCTATAGGTTAATGACTACTTTTTTTTATAATTTATTTTGGTATCATTAATCTACAATTACATGTGCAATATTATGCTTATTAAACTACCCCCTTCATCAAGTCCCCCCCACCAACCCCATTACAGTTACTGTCCATCAGCGTAGTAAGATGCTATAGAATCACTACTTCTCTTTGAGTTGTACAGCCCTCCCCATGCCCCCCCAACATTACGTCTGCTAATCGTAATACCCCTTTTTCCCTCTTATCCCTCCCTTTCCACCCATCTCCTCCAGTCCCTTTCCCTTTGGTAAGTATTAGTCCGTTCTTGGGTTCTGTGAGGCTGCTGCTGTTTTGTTCCTTCAGTTTTTTTCTTTGTTCTTATATGCCATATATGAGTGAAATCATTTGATACTTGTCTTTTCGGCTTGGCTTATTTCACTGAGCATAATACCCTCTAGCTCCATCCATGTTATTGCAAATGGTAGGATTTGTTTTCTTCTTATGGCTGAATAATATTCCATTGTGTATATGTACCACATCTTCTTTATCCATTCATCTACTGATGGACACTTAGGTTGCTTCCATTTCTTGGCTATTGTAAATAGTGCTGCAATAAACATAGGGGTGCATCTGTCTTTTTCAAATTGGGCTGCTGCATTCTTAGGGTAAATTCCTAGGAGTGGAATTCCTGGGTCAAATGGTATTTCTATTTTGAGTTTTTTGAGGAACCTCCATACTGCTTTCCACAATGGTTGAACTAATTTGCAGTCCCACCAGCAGTGTAGGAGGGTTCCCTTTTCTCCACATCCTCGCCAACATTTGTTGTTGTTTGTGTTTTGGATGTTGGCCATCCTCACTGGTGTGAGGTGATATCTCATTGTGGTTTTAATCTGCATTTCTCTGATGATTAGCGATGTGGAGCATCTTTTCATGTGCCTGTTGGCCATCTGAATTTCTTCTTTGGAGAAGTGTCTATTCATGTCCTCTGCCCATTTCTTAATTGGATTATTTGCTTTTTGTTTGTTGAGGTGCGTGAGTTCTTTATATATTTTGGATGTCAACCCCTTATCGGATATGTCATTTATGAATATATTCTCCCATACTGTAGGATGTCTTTTTGTTCTACTGATGGTGTCCTTTGCTGTACAGAAGCTTTTCAGCTTGATATAGTCCCACTTGTTCATTTTTGCTTTTGTTTCCCTTGCCCGGGAGATATGTTCATGAAGGAGTTGCTCATGTTTATGTCCAAGAGATTTTTGCCTATGTTTTTTTCTAAGAGTTTTATGGTTTCATGACTTACATTCAGGTCTTTGATCCACCTTGAGTTTACCTTTGTGTATGGGGCTAGACAGTAATCCAGTTTCATTCTCTTACATGTAGCTGTCCAGTTTTTCCAACACCAGCTGCTGAAGAGGCTGTCATCTCCCCATTGTATATCCAAGGCACTTTTATCAAATTTTAATTGACTGTATATGTTTGGGTTAATGTTTGGATTTTCTATTCTGTTCCACTGGTCTGTGGGTCTGTTTTTGTGCCAGTACCAAATTGTCTTGATTACTGTGGCTTTGTAGTAGAGCTTGAAGTCAGGGAGCATAATTCCCTGTTTTATTCCTCCTTCTCAGGATTGCTTTGGCTATTCGGGGTCTTTTGTGGTTCCATATGAATTTTAGAATTATTTGTTCCAGTTCATTGAAGAAAGCTGTTCGTAGTTTGATAGGGATTGCATTGAATCTGTAGATTGCTTTAGGTAGTATAGCCATTTTGACAATATTTATTCTTCCTAGCCAAGAGTATGGGATGCATTTCCATTTGTTAGTGTCCTCTTTAATGTCTCTTAGTAGTGTCTTGTAGTTTTCAGAGTACACGTCTTTCACTTTCTTCATTCGGTGTATTCCTAGGTATTTTATTCTTTTTGATGCA